>JABSTR010003846.1:0-100000 GCA_013339765.2 Haemaphysalis longicornis | reverse complement strand
TTGTCATTGGTTCGCTAAGCGCGGGATTTCGTAGTCGCTGTCCGGATGAAAAATACAGCTGCGTTGGAGTTCCGTGGTTCAGCCTTTGTATTATAAATGAAGCCTGAGCGTGCGTCAACTATTTATGACTGACAGCGGCGCTCGAGCGGGGAAAACAGTACCACACGTTGTCAAAATTAGGCTTTATTTCTTTCACTTCGTCCCTCTGGCTCTACGCCCGCTTCATTTCATTGTTAAATGGTACCGCTTAGCCCCTACACGAGCCTTTATCTTACCTAGGGCTGTAAACTTTTTCTTGCCGCACTACGCCCGTCACGGCGCGGTTGAAAATTTCCTCTGTGGCGGGCGCGCACGGTATCGGAGTATGTTGTTAGTTTCTTTTCGTGCATTTAGCCGCGTGTCGTTGCGGAAGTGGCGTACACTGTTTTATGATGATCTGACGTTGGAAAATTAGAGTTTCAGCACTTGGTTCCCGATTTGCCGGGCTGACAGGTTTGTTTACGTCAAGTTAACTTGTTGCCCATTGTCATTTCAGCCGCGATGTATTTACTGTCGAATATTTTGCGACTAAAATACACTCTCACTCCTCTAGTCGGTCACATACTGCATGCATGCCTCCGACGTAATGATAGTGGCCATTGATGTAGGTAGCTGAAGCAATTTTCAAGTTTTCATCAAAAAAAAAAAAAACGGCCAAGTTGCAGCATCAGTCCGCGCGCATCAGCTTGAGTGCTTTTGCTTTTTTTGTATCCCCAGTAAAATCCAAGTAAATTAAAATACTTCGCTGATTTCTAGCGCGTGCAGTATAGCAACTGTGGATATAAATGGAACAATAAAGGGCATTCGCGCACCCCTGCATGCAGCTGTCTAGTAAACACGACGTTGCCCAGCCGCTGCGTGCTCGCGAGATGACCACGGCGAAATGTGGCTTGAATGCTTGCTGGTAGCTCATAGGTGACCCTCCAGGTGCCATGCCAGTCCTTGTCTCTGTTACTGTGTGTGTGTGTGTGGGGGGTGGGGTGCAGGCCAGCAACAACTGAGCAAAAAACCCATTCCAAAGGCTACCAAGTTTTCTCCCAGGCGCCTGCACGGCACTTTATTGCTGCTCGCATTGCTCCTGCACTCGACGTGCGCCGAACAGACGCATTGGCAAGGGAAGGGAGGGGCCATTTTCTTGCGGGCTTCTCCAGTCAATGTCTTGGACACTCGCTGGCTTGATGCCCTGCTGTTTCAGACGTCCCCACTGTTGTGGCAGTTGTGCACGCAAGCTCCGGTGGCGCCTCTTTAAAACCTTGGGCTTGCAAGAGGACGAGTAGGTGCACAGCTGCCAGGATGTGACTGCATGCTCCACTGCAACCCGCCGGGCACTCGCACGCTGCCTCCACAATCTCCCCACTGTCCATCTCAGAGGTGAAGCACACAACATATAGGGCCGGTCAATTTTTCTCTGGGAGCGAAAGCAGCTGCTAACCACATGGATGGGGCCCAACCTGCAAGAACAGAGAGAGTAACAGTAAATAGCCTCAGGGAAGAACAGGACTAGTCCGCTACAGTTTATGCTAAAGGGGACAGAGCAGAAAGCAGTGGCCGCAAGGAACAGACTCAAAATGACCAGATTTTGTGTCTTGCTTAACACTGTTGCAAGGCCAATAATCTACACCTCAAACAGCAATGATGTCAAAATTGTTTTTCAAGTTCGAGCGTGCAAGTATCGCTGCATGCTTTGTTAATGTACACCCGCCCAATTTTTTACCAATATCACGGGAGCGTCGACCGCTCCGTCGATCAGCGCCGTATGATGGAGTGATACGCAAACTCGGCGAGAGTAACCGCATGCGCATTAAGCAAAGGCCGCTGCTATCGTCCTGTGCTGGGCTGTTCCAAGAGCAGAAAACCACCCCCGATTTTTTTATTCGCTTAGCACACTGCCCCCCAACCCGCCGTTAACGGGGCGAAGAGGGTAAGTGAACGCGAGTGGTAAGAGCAGTATGGGGTGGCTGTCGGCTCTTGGAAAAGCCTAGCAGACGACGGCAGCAGCGGCCTTCGCTTAGTGCGTATGCGGTTACTCTGCGTAGTTTGTCGTAATCAACCCATCATACGCGCTGATCGGCGGAACGGTCGGCGCTCCCGTTATATTGGTAAAATTGGGCGGGTGTACTTTCAAGGGAACATCACCGTGGGTAATGATACCAGTACCCGCATATTCGTGTTCGTCATAACTTAAGCAAGCAATATTATGATTATCTGGAACTCACTTCCAGAACCTTTCGAGATAAACAAGTAAACATTCTGGCTATACCGATGACCCATCGAATTTTTTTTTTAATTTTAGTTCAGTGAGTTCCAGCTAACGAGGTTTTACGGTATTATCTGTTCGGGCACACTAAAAACATGCGCTTTAGAAACTACCACAACCCCCCCACTGCCAAAAAAGGACAAGCAAGACGCACAAACAGATTTTTGCGGCAGGACATGCGCAATAAATAATGAAAACCACACACAAAAAGAAAATTCAAGGCGCATGTGCACTTTTGTAGTTGACTTCGCCGCAAAGCACGAATGCTTTGCGGCAACCGAACGCGCCGGCTGACGACCGTCACGGAAAACGGCCGCAACCTTTCCGTGAACATCTGCGCCAAAAATCGTCCCGTAAAGTCCATGTACAGCATTTGAAAATACCTAATCCACCCACTAGTGGTACGGTCTGGCGATTGTCGCTTTCCTCTTTCAGGGTTACTGCAACAGGGTCCCCGCTACGCATTTACATGGTAAACAACGGTGAACAAAGTGCTATACAAATGCTCATACCGGTTAACTCGCGTCAAGGAAAAAACAAAGATTTACTTACTGCGAGTCGCACGTGTTTGTCCACACCGATGAAGGCGAGCAATGCGGCTCGGTGGCTAGGCGGCATGCCCTGCTGCGCTGGGCTCGGATGGGTCTTCGGCGCGGCACCACCAGTGGTGTGAGTCCTCAGACACAGTCGGCAGCGCAGACGAGTCCTTCGTCCACAATCCGTGGTCGGGACCCGGAAAACGCAGTCCAGTTTGAGCCATACCGCGTTACCGTCACCTACTCTTCCACAGTAAACAATACGAGACTTCGCGATCGTCGCCCGTACCAATATGGCGGACGGTCTTGTTTACATCAGTGTTGCTAGATCACCAAGCAATTTCGCATAGGGTCTATTCTGTGGTGAACAACGAACACCTAAAAACTGTGGGGTTTAAAGAGGGGTAAAAGTAGGTTGATTTACTTTCCCCATGTAATAGCAAAACCGGCGGCGAGAGACACTAATCCGTCTGTCTTCTCGTTTCGCCCAGCTAGCAAGCTATCTCCCACCCTGCGACTGCGCGCTGTACCCCGCAAGCCGCGGCGGGCCGTGGCTCAACGGAACAAAGGAAGCGACAAGTGTTTTCGCTCATTGACATTTATTAGTGAACAATAAACATACAAAGAGCATGCAGGCTAGCTGGTTTCCTCGCCCGGGCAATTTAAGAGAATCGAGAGGTTCAACTCACAACAGTCATCTCCGCGGCGCCTCAACGCGCTCGCGTGTGCCTCGCTGGGACCCCGATGACAGCCATTGTCGGCCTCCTTTTTGCCCGATCCTCGACGGAAGGAGGTCACCAGGCGCGTCCTGCCGCCTCGCTTCCCGAGCTCCAACCGCCCACTGCTTGCATCCCGCGTGCTCTGACCGGCCACAAACACTCCTTCAGCGAGGAGGTAGATCCCCTCGCCGACGTCTCGCCAAGCAAGTTCTCGCAAGGAGCAAGCAGTGCGGCGAAGCCGAATGAAAGGGAACGCGCTAAGGTCGCGTTCCCACAACACCGATGCAGTTAGTGCGGTACTTTGACGGCGGACACTGCCTAACACAGTCGTCGGACGCGTTGGACAGTGCGTCAGTGTCTGATACAATTAAAGGAGTACTGACACCAAATTTTTATACCTAAAAAATGATATAACTGGCTTCAGTAGTTTGTACAGATGCCTCACAAATATTTTTGGCAGCGATCCGAGGCCAGAATCACATCTAAAATCGATTTTGATTGTCCAGGCCGCGAGCTTCCACAAATCAGCACCACTAGCGCAATCGCTTTCGGCGTGACGAAACATTGGCCTGCGTGTCTGGCCGGTTCAGGGTAACGCCATATAGTCGTTTTCAGAACTGGAAACGATATCCTGCGCTGCTGTTGTCGGTGGTATTCGTTTGGGCAGGAGACGTGGGCGTAGCTGTGTGAGCAATGCTTGTAAACGTTGCGTGTTCGACGTCTTTGCTCTTCAGTTCGTTGCCGGCGCATGGTGTTCGGCACTGGTGCCGAAAACTGCGCGGTGCGCGATGTCGACGGGCACCACGATGACGCGGCGGTGCGCGTCACCGAGCTCGCTCAAGTTGTGCTATGGCAAGCTCGCGGTATGCGAAGTACTGCTCGTGGAAGCCTGTCCGAGCAAATCGACGACGAAGCCAAGATGCATTATTTTCCACGCCACGACATGCAGCGCTAAACGTGGACTGAGTTCGTGCGCGCCGGCAGCCGCAAGAACTGTCGCCCAAGCCAGCGGGCTCGGGGTTCCACGGGTCACCTTAGGTGTTGGGAACTTAGTATCGTGGCGACTATTTGATCGCTGGTATCTGTACAACTGCGAATGACCATCCCTTACACAACTTTTCACCACACTATCGTCCCCTTTTTCGCATATGAAGCTTTATTTTGGCAATAATTTCCGTTCCAGCGATCGGCGACCAAGACATCTGCCGCGGCCTGTTTTGATTCTTTTTCGTGATCAGGTTGATTAGAAGAGTGGCGACAAGCTGTTGCTATCACGGTCTGCGCCGGTTCGAGCCGCAGTGATATTAAAAAATGGACGACGGCGAAGACATCGCCGGCCTAATCGCCTGGCAAAATAAAGTTGTTCTGTCTTTCGGGTGGCAGTGACTCATCCGAGTCTGACGATTCAGACGACATGTCGACTGCGCGGGCGAGTCGCGGACCATGTGCAATCGTAGCAGACGATGCGGCGAACGCATGGAGGAAAGAAAAACGTCCCTGACGTCACGGGTGAAACCGTGATGTAAGGCTGGCCCGCTTGCAGGCTGGCCTTCGAACGGCCATTTTCCCGCGCGGCGACCAAATTTGAAATTGGTTGCAATAAACGTGCTATAATTAATTCTGTTTTGGCGGCTGACGGCTTTCGGTTCGATTTTCGTAATTACTGGCCAATAGGTATTCTCTACAGCATAAAAACTGAAAGCGAGAAATTTTGTGTCAGTACTCCTTTAAGGCGGTCAGTTGGGCGAGTTGGTTACTAAGGAAATCGTCGTACTAGCGAACACTAAACAGACAAAGGTAAAAGAGGTGACGAAACACACGCTTATACAATACTTACCAACTGACACAATAAGCACGGCCACTTACATGACCATGTTTGTCGAGTCATAGCTTATGTTTTAGGAAACGGTTACCATGAACCCTAATAAAAGTAAGGCAATTATGGAAGTCCGGCCAGAAACAGAGCGTGAAAACTGCCACTTCAGCTAGGGTGCCTGGATGTTCCTCCTCGCCCGCCCCTCCGTGAAGGGGTGGAGACATCCTTTGCATGGTCCCTCGCCGCCTCGACCGGTTTTCGGAGCCACCGACCGCCATTACGAATCCCGCTCCTGCGGCGGAACCGCCGAATTGTGCCGCGGCCAACGTGCTGTAGCTGTCTGACCGCAATAAGCGGCTCAAAATGCCTGGTTGCTGGTGCCTCTGTGCACAAACCACTGAAGTAATGGCTGGCGAGGTTTCCAACAGAGCTGAAAAACAGACTCCAGTGAACCGTAAACGTGAAAGAGTAGTGGATGGCAATGCAAGCAAGACGTGCGCAGGAGTGAACTTGCCCTGAACTTTCTAGACTTCTAGCTTGATATTGTAATTAGAAAACAGTAAAGTTGTGTGTTGTACAGTTTTGCGTATATACATGTACCCTTTAAGTTTTTCACGGTCTCTTTGATTTCCTTTTAATTACTGTGTTCGTGTCTTATTTGTTGCATTCACTGCATTCAACAATTCATGCTACAAACCATGGTTCTGCTGTCAGGATGCGACACAGAGCCCACGTGCTGGTAATAAAGGTGTTCACAAGCTCGTCTTGCTTCGTCAGAATGGTTGTTTTAGTTTTGTATCGCATGCTGCATTGCCCACAACTGGGCACTGTATACTTGCCGCTTCATTGTTTAGCAAACCCGATGTTTCTGTGGTGGCATCTTGTGCAATATTTTTCATTGATCAAGTGAAGGTGCTGAACCAGACACGTAGTTTTGGGATTTCATTGCATCATTTTGAGTAATATAACGAGATGTGGCTGTGTGTAGCAAACTGGGAGACTTCCTGTCGTAATCAGTTCCCCTTGAATTATATTTCATGACTTCTCGCTTTGTTTGGTTGTGTTTGTTTGTAACTTTTTACCAAATGATCCCCAATTCTTTTACTTTTAATTATGAATCGATTGTGAATCGATTTTCTTTTTTTGTGATAGTTTTCGTTCAAGTTCCCCTCCTCCATTTTTGGAGGTAGGTCCGCCGCCTCACCCAAAATTAACTTCTGCATGCTGCGCCACTATTTACTGTATCTATTAATGGCTTCGCCGATTAGGCATTTTTGTTCAGTCACAAAGCGTTATACATTTGTAGCTTCTTGGCAGATTTTTCTTTGTTTCTTATGTGGTTAACCACGGTGCTTTAGACAAGCTTCTGATATTTCGTTCATTCACTTTTAGCTTTTGTTTTCCCCTTGGAGAAACAACTACATAACACTACTACAACTACTGAGTGTCCTCGCTTCGCCATTTGCGCATTATCTTGCATATATAAGATATGCTTTTTGCGGCTAAATTTTCGGCAAAGAAGGCTCATAATTAATATCAGCTTAACTGCGAAATCAGACAGACGTAGTGGAAGACAGAGCGATTCATGTAACCTACCTCTCCCGCGAAGTCTTTGCACAATACATTGCCGGTCGAACGCACTTATAAGACGCAAACTTTTTCGCGAGGAGATTACTAACGATCAAGAGCGAGCCTCGTTGATGATTATTAATGCTTGTTACGTTTAAGTGTAGAGACATGCGCTGAATTAATTTACAAAACAAAAAAGTGGAGAGCGCACGTACGCGGTTGCGCATGGAAGCGCCTCTGTTTGCCGTGTTTCTCCCGCTATTTTGTCTTGTCGACTTAGCTAGCGCAGTGTTTTCACTGTTAAGACGTACAAACAAGCCCACTAATAAGCTCTCCTTCACTCTGGAAGCAGTTGGTGGCCACGGAATGCGTGTGCATATAAGCATCCGATAGCACATCCCCGTGCTTGCAGCGCGCTGCCCCAGCGGCGGGGATCAACAATTCGTTTCCGTAGCAGACGACGCAGTTGTCTCCACCCGTCACGGAGGGGCGGCGAGGAGGAACATCCACTACACTGATGATGATGATGATTAGTGGCTTTCCCTTTGAATCGGGGCGTCAGTTGTCAGCAACCGACTTGCCTGTTTTATTACGTTTACTTGCCCTACTCCCAGCTAACCTATAGATTTGCTTCCTTCCTCCCATCTCTCCCTCTTTTCTGTTTTAAACTCATCGCCCCCAACCCCCTTTTTCTCCCCTCGCTGTTCTAAATTCTCGTCCGCATGATTACTCCGCCTGCGTACCCATCCCTTCCCTACTTTTCCTTTACCACCACTCCAGTCGTCTCTTCGTCACCTCTATGGCCTTGAAGTTGAGGTTCCCCCTCGCCCCAAATCCCAAAGCCTCCGCCAGCGTCGTTTCTCCTCCCCTCACCGCCGCGGTGGCCGTATCTCTGTGCAGCTCCTGACAATATGGTCTATAGTTTCCCGATCACTGCCGCAGCATGCACACGTTTCATCCTGCTGCCTGTAGCTACCCGTGTATGCCCGGGTTCTCAGGCACCCTGCCCGTGCCTCGAAGAGCAACGCACTGCCTCTCGTATTGCCATAGAATCTTCCTTCCTAATTTCCCGTTTCTGTGCCCTATAAAGTCTCCAGGGTTTTTTAGCTTCCATTCTCTGTGCCCACCTCGTCATCTCTGCTGCCTTTACCTGCTTTTTAACTGTTGCGTAAACCCCGCGTACCCCTACCGACTTTCCGTACCGCTTGGTCAGCTGTCTGGTCCTCCGTCTCCACCGCGTGTCCGCGCTCCTCAAATACAGGTACTTAAACACCCTCGCGGCCCATTTTTCGTCCTCCATATCCCGAAGTCGCTCCTCAAACTTATCTTGCTCTGCGCCTCCCTCGCCTCGAAAGACGACCAGCCCATATCCCCTTGTACCGTACTTCATTTGTAGTTTTACTGTGGGCCCCTAGGGCCAATCTGCCTACCGCCCTCTGATTTACTTCCAGGCCCGCTTGGGTATCTGGCTTCATGCACAGAACCGAATTAGCGAAAGTTAATCCTGGTACCATGACCACTTTCCAGACTCACCTTACCACCTCGTATTTGCTGTATCCCCAGAGGGCTCTATGCTTCATTATAGCCGCGTTCCGTCTTCCTTTCGTCTTAAGGTGAGAACATGCGCCTGCGTTTAATCTTCGCTGTTGTTCAGCCATACTCCTAAATATTTATACTCTTTCACCAATGGTATTTCTACTTGCTGCACTGATACTGTTTTGTGCTCCTCGCAGTCATTAAAGACCATGATCAGCGGTACTGCAGCCCCATCTATGAAAATGGGCGATGAACAAGATTAGCAAACGGCCGTCTGTGAGACGGTAGCAGCCCTGGTCAGCAGGCTGTCTTTAGTTTTAACGCCCTCTTCGGGATGGGTCACTGTCGAAGTCACAAAAACTCAATTTAGCCGGAGAATTGAAATTTTGGCCTAAAATGTTTAGTTTCTCAGTGAATAAAGCATTGTTTGCTGCCGGACAAGCGCCGAGGACACCATAAAACACTAAATCTTTCGAATAAAACAAACTTGTGCTTTATCTGCATGGCCTAAAGGATAACGGAAAAGTGAATCGGAAAGCAGCAGAGGTTACTAAAAAGGGTTACCAGGTAGGTGGGAAAAGAGCGTAGAAAAATCTGGGAAGACATCCGTACGAAGAAGTCGGACTAGCACAAAAATGCCAGCCTTTTTTATGGTGGGGTGATTGAACAGTGGCGTTAAGACAAAGGACGCTACGCGAAGCCACCTTGTTACGAAGGACAGCCTGCGAAAAGCGAAAACGCCCGTGTGTCGGAGATTTAGGCGCACGTTAAAGATCCCCAGGTGGGAAAAATCAATCTCAAGCCCTCTATTGCGGCGCGCCTCTGTTGCGTCTGCGCGTTAAAACTCACAATGAATCAATCACAAATCGAAAGGCGCTAAACATCATCATCCTCATCAGAACCGCGCCGGCTGCCGGCTGCAGAAGCCACTTTGATGCGCTCTGAAGTACCCGTGTAGACAAACGGCCGAAGGTGGTAAGATCATGATTTTTGAAATTATGTCATGATTTCGTAGCGTCGCAGATAAAATCGGCATTTTGAAAGTGGACACAATACTGCATTTCGTTTCCTCTTAGCACGACTTGAGAGCATGTGGCGCATTGAAAAGATTAAGCGTGTGATGTTACGCGTGTCATTGTGTAATGTTTATAAGAACTCTGACGAACGTTTTATTGACGTTTCACAAACGGCGTGATCATCAAAAAATTAACAGGGAGGATAGCAGCCTTTTTGGTATTTCCGGATGCAAAAATCAAATTTGTGGCGCATCGCAGACTTCTTACAGTGGGTTCTAGAACCGTGACTATATATCCCCCTTTCGTGTTTAATCGAGCTTTTTTAGAATTCTGGTAACGCCCCTTAGGATTCGGTCTTTGTAATATTGCCGCTAACCATGCAGTGCGTTTGTTTGTTTACTTATGTTTTGTTTTTACCATCCGCCTGCGCTGGCCTGTGTGCCAAGTGCAGCGCCTGTTCTATTCTTTATTTTTAGGCCGCACGTGTTATCTCTTTTTATAGGGAGAGCGTTTCGAACTAACGTGAAGTTATCTCTTTTGATAGGGAGAGTGTTTCGAACTAACGTGAACACTCTGTAATAATCTTCTTTGATCTACAGTGTTCTAGATATAATTCGATGGTTCGAGAAACACTCGCGCCGAAAGAGAACCGCCCGCAGCGCGAATGCCGCGGTATTCGATTCGCCGACACCAGTCTGCGTACGTCATTTTGTTGACTGCTGTTTCGCCGCCTGTGTATTCTTTGAGTTGTTAGGGGAGCACAAGTTCGCTCCAATAAACTTGTTTTTCCTTCAAGACAGCTGCGTCGTCTTTGGCTTCGTGACAATCTAAGCTTGACTGCACTAAAGTGACATGCAAAAAATTTTTTAGACTTAAATTACCTCAAAGAATTAACGGGAAAAATAGGGCAACATTCAAAAGGATCCCCTGTGGTTGATAGAAAATTTATATACAGTAAAGCTTCTTCAAAAGACTTCCGGAGGCCTTCGAGCGGATTGTAATTGTCTGGCGCATTGTCTTCGTATACCGGACGCACTCGTGAGTAAGAAGCCAACTGGCAAATGAAAGTCCCCGCCTAGCACAGCCATAAATCTCTTCTTCAGACGGTTCACGAGTTGGGTCTTACAAGCAGAAAACTTTGCGGGAAAGAAGAGGTGGCGGATGAGGAGGAAAAAAACTTTATTCAAAAGTAGAGCTGGTTAGTGGGCGTGGTAGTAAGAAAGCTTTTCTGACATCTTGAGTATGTTCACAGAGAGCTGTCGACATCACAGTCCAAATCGCAAGCAGTGACCTCAGTAGCTTTGTCATGAATACGTGACACATTTCATGGCTGCGGCGTGGGTTCCTGTTGCTTGCACTTTGCGAGGCGTGGAAACACGGCGTCTCAAAAAAGCCTTCAAATTTTCACTTAGTGCTGGATATGCGGAGATTCTTGAATTTTCTCCACAGATGTGCGTACTAGTTTGCACAGCAGGACAGCTAGCGCATGCAGCTAGCTTGCCCGCCTGTGTGAAGCACACACGAACTTACATACCTTGCCAGTGGATGTTTGCTGTCAAAAGCAACTTGCCTTTAGTGCACGTCATTAAGAATCGTTGGTATAATAGCATGCTTCTTAACCAGATATTTTTTTTCTTTGTCAGCATCACCGATGCTGAAATATAAAACTGGCGGATCGCGCGCATAGACGGGAGTAGACGAAAGGGGAGTAGACGAAAGTACTGCGACAAATAAAGACGTATTTATTAACGTTCAGTGGCGGCAATATCCCCCTGACGAATACGCGGTCAATCCCATCAAGTTATTCAAGGGCACTGCGCGCATAGCTTGAGGTAAATGTTTTTACGAACCAGGAGAAACTTCGTGCCATTGAAGACCGCGGCAGTGGGGTCAACAAGCAAGTTTCCGCAAGTACATACCGGGAGCGGCTGAAGGCCAACTCCACCGGGTCGCGGTTAGGAATTCTCGTTAACCTTAACCCCAAAATTCGTAAATCAATATCTATACATAGCAAGAAGTTCAGTATCTCTCTTTCGGGGATTTCTCAACTGTGTTTGTAAAGTTGGAAACTGTGTCTGTGCGCAAGTAAAATTTGTGGAAATTTTATATTTGCGCGGCTTTACTGAGAAATGACGTAACGACTGCTACCGTAATCTTAATTATAATCCTGAATTATAAATGATCCTGCCAAAATCCCAATGTGGGATTGCAGTATCAATAAATAAAAATAAATAAATATAACGATTATTTCGTGGGTCATTACGATGAGGGACTTGGTCGAAGAGCTGGTTCTTGTGTTTCATGTCTTAAGTTTGCGTGAAATAATCAACCTCGAACCACGCAAGCCCCTCGTCGTCGTTTGAAACAAAACTCAATCCCTGGTTTTCCACCCACCTATGTCGTGAAGGTGGTACCATGCGGCAAGCTGTTTTTGGTGATTTCAATTGTTGACGCATAATTTTCGGATTCCTGACCCATAGTTCCAAAGTTAGACAGCTTGAGCTCGTAGGCAGCTGAACCTACGTTGATGAAGTTTAATATGAGCCTGCTTTTAAATTGCGATTGAGAATAGCTTCGAATAAGTTAGTGTAACAAACCCCGGTAGTCATACAGTTTGATATTAGAGCATAAACTTAACGGAATTTTATACCAAATTCGAATTACAACAGGCTGTACTGTCGTTATACCAAACAGCGTGTGACCGCTGAACGAGTGCTGAAGCGGAACGTCACTGCACCCGCCTTAAACCACGATTACTAATTCCTGACTCCATTTCAAGAGATGAAATTTTCAGGAGATTACAGAGTCGTCTTTCCGTTTCCTTGTAATAGTATTAGTTTCCATATACGTGAGGTAGAACGCTAGTTAAAGCCGCTTTCATGGGCGATGATCTCCGCAGCTCCGATGGCGCATCAAAGCGGAGCCGGCGCAGCCCTCACTGGTCGTCACTAAGGCCTTAAGCCCGTTCTACATGTTGCAAATTTCGGCTGCGAATTCGCAGCGGCGGCGCCACTCGTGCGGCAAAACAACATATTTTTTCCATTTTCACTGCTCTGAGAAATTTCCAAATGTCAAATGGCCTTCACAGAAGACGATCAACTATTCGAAACATTCGGCAATTTGCCACAGCAACGAGAATAGACCGTTTTTCCACACGAGCGGTGCCGCAGCTGCGAATTCGCAGCCGAAATTCGCACCATGTAGAACGGGCTTCAACCGTTACCGATGTTTGGCGGCTCCGCCGCGTGCCGCAAGTAGCGGCCGCAACTGGAAACTCTGCTCTCACGCGCCCCCACATTGCCGGAACGGGATTCGGCAGGCCGGACCTCTTTTTCATCGAGCGGTCGTGGTCTAGTTCTCATGGGGCCCGATTTTCTGAAACGACATGCCGTCGTTTTGAAACGACGGCCCGTTTTTGGAGAATTGGGCCCCGGCAATCTCCTCTTCGAAGAGCGAACTCATTTCATTTTGTAGCTGTTTGCAGTGAATTCAGCTATCTTCCGTTTCCGCCCTGGCCACCGTTCTTCCTAGGTTCGTCTGCAACCGCCGGGCTTCAACTTGTCTTTACCAGGTTTGGGAGTCTTTCAACGTATATTTCTGTGCCATTTCAACTGCCGAATTCTGCTGCCTCTGCTGCCAAGGGGTTGACGGATTTTCACCTATTGTTACTTGTGGCGCTGTGTTTACTGCTTTTGACCATGACTGAACTTGCAGACTTTCAACGTGAATTTCGCAAAGAAATGAGGGAAGTCAAAGCTAGCATGACTCACATGAACAAAGAGTTTGAGGACATGCGAAAAGATTGTGCAGAAGTGAAGAAAGAGAATGCCGCTCTTAAAGCATCAAATGAGAAGCTTTTGCAGGAAATTGCATTACTGAAAATACACTTCACGAGAACTCGCTAAGAGTTACGGCTCAGAGCAGTACTCTCGAAACAAAAACATTGAGGTCAGGGGAATCCCGCACGAGACAACCGAGAACCTAGAGGACATACTAAGCAAATTTGGTGGCGCGCTGGGCGAGCCAATTCAGAAAGAAGATGTAGAAATATGCCATCGCGTTCCTACGCGAAACACTGCTGAGGACTGTACCGAACAAAACATCGTGGTGACGTTCAGCGCCGTGCAAAACGTGACACAATCCTCGAGAAGGCACGCAAACTAGGCTCACGGCAGACGACATCGGATACACCACAAAGAACCCGGTCTACATTAACGAACATCTGTGCCCGCAAGTGAAGAAGCTTCTTGGAATGACCATTGCAAAGAAAAGGGAATTAGGCTGGCGTTTCGCATGGTCTAGGGATGGCAAGGTGTTCGCGCGTCAAATAGAAAACTCAAGCTTGTGCGCATTGCATGTGAGGCTGATCTAGCAAAGATGCGCAGTTGAGCACAGCGCTACTTCGAACCTTTAGTTGAATTCTTTTCGCTCAATGATAGCACCCGAAGACGTCCATGTCCCAATAATGAAATTTGTCTGACGCTTCTGCACTGCAATGCGCAGTCTGCCCGAAATAAGCACGATGAGCTAATAACGTTCTTCAGTCAATTTTCGTTTCAGTTTAACATTATCATGCTAACGGAGACATGGTATAGATCCAAGATGATGTGCTTTGCTTACCCGGTTATCAGACTTTTACTTAAACCGCCAGTGTCGACTTGGTGGGGGCGTGTTGCAGCTTGTTTCGGAAAAATTTTCATGCACCTTACTTCAGAATCTCGGTCATAACACCGGATTATGAAGTTTTAACAGTACAGTGCAAAAATTTGTATCTGTGGTTATATCGCCCACCGGAAGGCAGCTCTGGAAATTTCTTGTCTTTTTTTAAACCGACTGCTCTGCTTTATTAGTACGAATGAGTTAAACGTTGCTATTGGGGGGTGACTTCAATATTAACGTGTTGCAGAATACTAAAACTTCTCAAGAGTTGCAATTGCTTCTAGAATCATTTCATTGTGCAAATAAGATAATGACTCCCACGCGCATTACTGATTCATCTGAAAGCCTAATTGACCTATTGCAACGAACATGGCCGAAAATGGTTTAGAGTCCGAGTGATAGCTGCGAACTTGGGTGATCACTTGCCTATCTTTATGTTCCTGGAATGTGACCAGGTTTCTAAGCGCATTCGGCACTCGGACACTTTTCTTATTCAAGAAATTAATGGTAAAACTTTAGCTGACTTTCGCGGTAAAATAGGAAATATTGATTGGACTTCGGTCCTTCATTGTCAATTTCGCTAATGAAGCCTACGATGCCTTTATGCGTATTTTTATAACTGTATATGAGGAATGTTTTCGGTTCAAGAAGGTTAGAACGTCCAACAAGAAACGGAAGAAGCCTTGCTCGGATGAATGTCTGAGAGCGATTCGCGAGAAAAACGCGTTGTATCGTAGTTTCTTAAAACAAGGAATTCCGCTGACTTCTCTGCTTTTAAAAAGTATAGAAATCAAGTGACAAAGCTATTGAGAAATACGAAAATGCATACTTCGAAGGTCTGTTCTCAGAAGTGAGCGTCGCAGTGATTTATTATGGCGTGAAATAAACAAGCTATTGAAACCTAACGCTTACAATAACGATGAGCTTGAGTTAACGATAGGTAATAAACTACACAAAGGAAAGAATTAGCCGATAAGTTTAATGATTACTTCACATCCTTAGTAACAAGCCATCACAATGAAGAAGCAATTTCGTTTTTAAACACACCCAACGCACACACGGCCTTTTTCATCAACCAACCACTCCCCGGAGAAGTTTATACCGCTTTTATGTCATTGAAAAACAGTAAGGCACGTGATATAAACGGGATCCAAATAAGACCAATTAAGTTCGTGCTTGATCTTTTGTTACCGGTTCTTACCCACATTTTTAATCTTAGTTTATCCACAGGTGTATTTCCTGAAAATATGCAGCATGCAAAAGTAGTTGTTTTATTTAAGTCCGGAAACAAAAATGAGCTATCAATTTACCGTCAATTCGGTGCTACCTGCTATATCCAAAGGTTTAGAAAAAAATTATTTGTAACGCATTACTTCATTTTGTGAAAAACACTGCGTTATATCGGCGCAACAATTCGGATTCAGGCAAGGAATGTCGACAGAGTTAGCTTTGTTGGCGCAAAAAGAATTAATTTTGAACGGCTTTGAGGATAAAAACTAACATTAGGTATCTTTGTGGATTTCTCAAAAGCATTTGACCGAATCAACCATTTAACTCTATTTGCTAAACTGCAACACTACGGATTTCGCGGCGTTTCACTCGACCTTTTACGTTCGTATCTAATGCATAGAAGCAATGCATTTCAATTAAAACAGAACAATCGACCATGCAAAGAATAACGCAAGGTGTTCCGCAGGGAAGCATTCTTGGTCCAATTTTGTTTAATATTTACATAAAGATATTGTCAATATTACTGAGCATGCTCATTTCATAGTTTATGCAGATGATACAAGTATGTTTTTCTACAGTCTAGCGATATTAATTATCTTGAAATCTAGCAAATGATGCCTTGAGTAAATTATTAAAATGGAGTAAAATCAATTCCTGGAAATAAATGCAATAAAAACAAAAGCTCTTCTATTTACGCACCCACCGCAAAATGTATTAACCAAGATATTACAATTTATCTTGGATCGGAAACATACAGTTGTCGACAGAGTTAAAACTTTGGGGGTAATTTTTAATAACCATTTAACTTGGGATGACCATATTGAGCGCACCGCTAGATTTCTGGCCAGGACGTGTGTGTATTGGGCAAATTACGACAGGTGTTACCGTCCAAGATTAAGCTTTTAAGTTATCATGCATTATTTTCCTCTCACTTAAGTTATTGTTCTCTTGTATGGGGAACAACATCACGAACCAACATACACAAGCTAGGTGTACTGCAGAAAAGAGCAATCCGAAATATAGCTAACGTACCATATGATGCGCATACCTACGAATTTTTTGCAGCCCTAATGTAGTACCGATTCAGCATTTATATGAAACTAACCTCATCTCAAATGCAAAAATTTTTCCCAATATAACAACAAGCCTTTATAGACCTGTGTAACCTAAATAAGCCACTCTAGTACCGTATAGCTTTAGGGAGAGAAACGTGTGGTCACAACCTTTCTCGCGTATGAACTACGGATTTTCAAGATTGCAGTATCGTGTACCGTGTTTAATAAACAAATTACACAGAATTGGCGTAGATTTAAGTAGTATTTCGAGGAAACGATTGAACGCATATGATTAAAAATGGAGGCCTTGCCTAAAATCTTTTGTGTGTTTGTCATTGGCTTGTATTCGGCGTTTCAAGCCTATATCCTGTGACTCGGGCTGCGGCCTATGCATCTTTGTATAATTTCAAACACCCAATTTTCTCTGGTTGATATTTCGTGAAGTATTGCTGTGCATTATATGTAATGTAATGTGCTTTTCAATTCTGCCCTTAGTGTGCAAAGCCTAGCATCGATGACGTATCTGTATCTGTAGTATCTGTCACACGTTTGTTGTAGTTTTACTGTATTTTTGTATCTATGAAAGAGAGTCCATACGCTGATACCTGTACACGTTTGTTGTAGTTTTAGTGTATTTTTTTATCTATGACGATCCATACGCTGTACCCGTTGCCAAGACAACGGGGCAAGGACCTCGTCAAGCTGCTGTACTGCGGCTTTTTGTTCTTGTCCCAGCACTCTTTTATAAAAAGATGGCTAAATAAAAGGTTGATTGATTGAAATTTCACCTGGGAATCGGGATTGGATTGCGCTGGTTTACTGCGTTTTTTTCTTTGCCTTTGTCGCTGTTTGACTCTTGGTTTCTTTTGCCGGGGTATCCAATGGGACAAAATCATCGGGAAAAAAACTCGATCGTTTACCACAAGTCACTTTTCGTGACGGACGCCTTGAAAATCCGGGCTTGGCTGGTCAAATTTCCGCACACCAAGATTTTACTCTTGTTGGTTGAATAGATTGTTTTCGGATTTTTGTGCTTCTGATTTATGCATAGATAGAAGATTTCGGTTCTTACTGGCAGCACTACCAGTCGTTGCCCAGATGTAAGAGGAGCAAAATTCGCACACTTTCACTCCAAGGTCGTAACATTTACAACAAAAGAAGTCCGAGAAAATTGTGCCATTAAAGGGCACCTAAAGAGGGCTATAAAGGTTGCGATTTTACGAACGTAATTTGCTGGAGTACTATCCAAGGAACGTCGTGCAGCAAAGTGATTTAAAAGCGTCGATTATTAGCCCAGTTATCGTTCAATAAAAAGGGCAAGCAATAAGGCCTACCGTTTACCCTGTCGTCACGCCTCCATAGCACTGTGGAAGCTGTGACGTCACCGTCCAGGCGCAAGACCACCTACAGAAACAGGGGAAGGCCCTTGCTGGTTCGAGATGCGCACGGCAATTAGCTCCGCAAGGCGGTACGTGAAGTTTCCTTTTTTTTGTAGCAGTCTCCCGGCATGCTCCGCCCACTACCGCCTCTACTGCTGAGCGGGGCCGGTCGCCGGACGGCCCGCTTCGAACTGCCGTGCTGCGTGGTGCTCGTGTTGTCGGTGCTGGCGTCAGCACGTGAGTTTTAGAACGGTAGGGGGTTCCCAAATGCGACATGCTCACTCATGGAGGTAATTAAAAATTTGCACCGACGACAAGCGACGTGCTAGCGTTTCTGTATGCGGCGCTGTCGCGGTGAACAGGCCCCTCCGAGGCCGGCAGAAAAGGCTTAGCATCGCCGCAGTTGTTTCAGTCACCTCTTTACGAAGCCGCGCCAACGACTAGCACTAGCGCAGTCTTTTAATAGCCTATCACCCCGCAGTCTTTCAATACCCTAACACCCCTCTCACGCACTTACGAACTGATTTTCAGCAAGAGTCTCGCTCTGGCGGTAAGTGACAAGTTTTCGCTGCTGCGGTGTATACGTCGAATCGTGCGTACACCGCAGAGTGGGCTCCTTGTCGACCGTGTAGACAAATCAAGAATTTAACTTTGTCTTAAGTCAGGCTCCCCGCAGGGTCACTTTAAGTCCATTACTCTGAAACATAACAATTTTAGATCTCCTAAACAGCAAATTTCCTAGCGATGTATATATTCAGGTTTTTGCCGATGATATAACCTGAGTAATAAGAGGCAATTCAATAAATCATATCGAACAAAAGGCAACCGAAGCGCTCAAAATAGTAGAAAACTGGGGAATAGACGAAGAACTTTCATTTACCACAACAAAATCAAAATTAACTGTAATAGAGGACCGGTACATTAAAAGACCTCCCATAATCAAACTAGAAAACAAAAATCTTAAATTCTGTAAAAAAATTAAAATATTAGGCGTCTATATAGACAACAAGCTCAGTTTTATCTCTCATATTACCTATGTAAAGGAAAAAGTAAACCAAATAATAAACTGCCCAGGAAAATTTACAGCCTACAACTGGGGGCTTACCAGCAAACACCTACAACAAATTTTTATTAGAGGTATAGAAACAATCATAGTTATGTAGACAAAGGGACGAGCCGCAGAGACCCCTCCCGATCATTCCTTTAATCCAGATGATGCTAGTGAGGCCCGAGAGAAACAGCGCTACTTCTTTCACAACATCCTCCCCCGCGCAACAATGAAAGAGCATAGTCCGTGTCCAAAAACTGCTCAGTCCCAGAAGAGTTCCTTTTATGTCCATGCGAGCCAAAAGAGTTCGACCCCTTGAACCTTCCACCTCCACCGATGGGAACGGTGCCTTGGCGTTGGTGGACCGATGAACCACGCCACTGCGGCTACTCGATGCAGTCTTGTGAGGAGACTAGTTGTGCTTCTTCCTTCCATCTTGGTAGCAGGTATTACTTTCTGTTTTCGCCTCACAATGTTTTTTCTTAGTGGCAGCCGGGTGCACATTGTGCATATTAGAAGTAGGCTTGTTTTCACAGCATAGAATGAGTGTCCTGGAGGCAAATTCAGCTCTTTGCCTTGGCTCGCGGCATCCTGTACGCACTTTCGCTAAAAACGGCCGGCGCCCATAGCAATGCTTCCCTTCCACAACCTGTAGTTTGCGGCGCCGATTTTCTCGAAGTGGGGATGAAGTTCCATTTGAACCGACTTTTAGCTTCTTCATCTCCGGACGGTTCCTCTTGGCAGTCTTTTCTTTGCTTCGCTTACACACCTTTTTTCTCGTGACCATATATATTAACACTGGAGCGCCAAGTAGGTCAGGTTGAAACAAAGAGCTCTTCTCGTCTTCGACCGGCGAATCGCTCGAAAGCGCCTTGGGCTGTGTACTCTTGCAATTTCCTTCGTTATTCGCTTGAGTTGCATTAAGAATACACGGTTTCTTGATTGGTGCATGTGAGCTCAGATTGTTTGTAGTCGAGTCGTTGCTGATGGCCTTTGCTTGCGCTTAATAGAACGGCGCTAGGGATCATTGCCCCTTGATCTGATACTTTATTTTGAGTGGTAACCTGGTTGTACTCAGTCTCTTCGGGGTTAGACACGAGATGGCTGGTTTCCAGCAGCGTTACACCGCACGAATTCACCTTTGGTTTGTCATAAGTTGGCTTTTGTCATTCACTGCTGCATTACGTTGGTTCGCGTATGAAGTATCGGTACTCTCCCAATAATCTTTCATGTTATGTCGGTGTTCCTGCAGCTCTGCGTCTATTCGACCTCTGTAAGACGAAATTAGGTTTTCTCGGGCTCTCTGCGCTTGGGCCATTTTAAATTCAGCCTTTGCCTTTGCCATACAAACCACCTCTTGAAACGTAAGCGCATCTTCAACCTCTGCATCTAATTCATCAATGTCCACGGTCTCGTCAACTGCTCGGTTAATCCTTTTCAGTGCGTCACGATTTTTATTCAAATTCAGAATAAGCGCTCTCAACTCAGTTATTGGTGGTCTTTCGAATGGGAGGATGTCTTCAACCTTGCCGATGATGGAAGTGATAGATTGTCGGACGATGCGCCGCCTTTCGAGTAGCGCCTCCATATTCCGGTCCAGCGTCGCAAATCTCGTAGGGGCTGGCGACCGGGCCCACAGGGCAGAAGTCGGCGTCGTCTCCGCGTCAGTATCGTCTCCGCATGAGATCATTATGCACTGTATCGGGCCTAAGGCTCGGCTTCTTCCATCTTCTTCTTAGGCTGTTCCGATGATCTTCGGTTCGGCGTCTCCCATCTGCGGCTTCATTCTGGCTCCCGAGAGGTGAGAGGGCGGCCGAAGAGAAGCAAAATCCGCTCAGTGTGGATCACCTCTCGAGGTCCCTTGTCCCGGGTTTCACGGCACCAAAAATATGTAGACAAAGGGACGAGCCGCCGAGACCCCTCCCGATCATTCCTTTCATCCTGATGATGCTATTGGGGCACGAGAGAAACAGCGCTATTTCTTTCACAACAGTTATGCCACTCCAATTTGGTATAAAAAACAGGTACTAATAAGAAAAAACTAAGAAGTATTCAAAGAACAAGCCTCATTAAAGTTACCAAAGCATTTAAAACAGTATTCAATCCGGCCTTAAACATCATAGCTAATGTCCCATCAATTCATCTGACGATCGAAAAAGAAATCAAAAGTTTAACATACTTTTCACCGGAAAGATGTTCACCTGGAAAAACCGCGCTTTTGCGGGAGACCAAATAAGTAACAAAGTAGATATATGGCAGCTGCATCCAGCAGATAAGATATCTTTTACCTATTTTACCCAGCCAATTTCGCAGACAGATTTTGTAGTATTTACAGACGGCTGGCAAGATAAAACCGACATAGGAGCATCTTTTATAATTCTAGACAAATCCGGTAAAACAGTAGAAACCAAACAATACAAACTTCCGGAGTACAGCAATAACTTTGAGGCAGAAGAATCGCGATTTAAAAAGCACTTGAATACCTCCAAACTAGCTTCAAAGGTAACGTACAGTTGTATACTGATAGCCTATCAACCCTAAGAGCAATTAGTAATCCAAATATTCGGAACCCAAATATATTTAGAAAAAAAGAAATGCTAAACAAAATAGCAAAACAGGTCAAAATAACGTTAACTTGCATTAAAGGTCACAGTTGCAATGTCGGTAACGAAATAGCGGACGAAATGGCTAAATTGCCGCAAAATATGGCGAAAAAATTGCCTGGCCTATTTGACAACAATTTATCAAAAAACATCTCAATATTAACCTAAGAAAACATTCGAATGTTGAGTGGCAACAAGAAGGAAATGATAGCTACACATTCCAATGGATAAAGAATATTCACAAAATTCCGGACCACTTTCCCACCAACTATTACACGTCACAGTTTATCACTGGACATGGTAGATTTCCGTTTTATTTTCATAGGTTCGTCATTACAAATAATAACATATGTAAATGTAACCTACCAGCAGAAAGTTTTGACCACTATTTATAGTACTGCCCAATAAGAAACAAACACAGAGAACAACTTCTTGATATCCATAGAAATTATCTCGTAAGAAGGAAACCTGAGCTAATAAAACATACAAAGACATTAAATTTTTCGAAAAAAATGACAATACTAATTAACGCTAATATTCAACAATACTAACCCCTCAAATATTTTGTCACAATTTCACTCACACCCAGAAACAAAGTCAGCGGCAAATAACCCGATAATAGCTTTTAGATCTTTTGTATTTAACATTGTTCTTTAGTAAGTCATTTTCTGCGTAATTATCTTGTTCAATTACCTTTTTACATTTTTTTAAAGTTTAAATGCATACATCCATTTTCAATGTATTTAATTTACACGTTATACCTCGGTGGAGCGGGAAGGGTTTCAATTCATGAGCCCATTTAATAAAGGTGCTTGGCGCGGTCGCGCGTGCAGCGGCGTTTCCACCGGAAGGAAGTCTCCGTGTTTTGCAGCGTTATTAAGAACTTGTCAATGACGCGCTATATCGGCAAACTCAGCTATACGCTCGTGTGACCGATAGCAGCGAGCAATCGACATTCGTCCCACCAGAGTCCGTCAACGCTTTAAAAAAAATAGCAGTGCCTTAGTTCGGCTATGCCAGGATATACGTAGCGTGAGCTAAAATTCAGCTGGTTATTCTTACGTTTCCTGGTTGTCTAGGATTGGCTTATTATCATGCTTACAGCCGCTAAAACGATTTTCGATCCATTCCAATCCAATCCAGCCCAGTCCAGTCACTGCTCCTTCCGCATGCGCAGCACGGCTCTCCAAGAGCCACGCGAAACGGCTATCAAGCGGCTCCGGCGTAGCGTCAGACTTGGCTACTGCGCAACGGAGGCGCGCAGCTGGGCACGCGCCGGCGTCAGTCCATCTGCCGCGGCTATGACGTCACTCCTCTACAATGCGCCGACCAGCGAATGTGCCGACCCAATTCTCTACACACCCGTACTCAATTGGATTTGATTTCCAATGCAATCAAATACAATCCAATTGATCCAATCCAACCCAATCCAAAGTAATGCTCCTCGCGCTTGCGCAGCACCGCCCTTCAAGGTCCACGCTAAACTGCCGATCGTCGGCCAGAGTAGCTTCCTTACGCTACAAAACATTGAAGGACTCTGGTCCTACTGATATACGCCGAGCCGCGGGTGCCGGAGCGCCGTTCGCTGAAATGTGCACCCGCGTCTCCCCCAGAGCCGGAAACGCTGGTTGGCTTCAGCAGTCAAAGTGGCCCGCCAGTAATGGCGCGGCTCTGTTCAGTGCTTCGTGCGTCATAAAGGCTCCGCCAGATCATTCTGTCAGATCGCGGCAGTATGGCAACCAGGAGCGGTATTCTCGTGTTTGTTCGTTTTGTAAACGTCTGTTTTGCGTCCGTGTCATTGTGACGTTCTTGCAGTTGTAGGCGGGCTTTGGGTTGAGTTTTAAACGACTAAACCTATTTTAAACTATCTTTTATGTGTTTACTGTTCCGCCAGAGAGCCAATAACAAGGCGACGAAAAGTCGTCTGCTTCTAGAAGCCGCGGCTCATAGCTCCGCCGTGCTTGCATGGCGTCACATCCGGGTGTTCGCTTTTAGTCAATCAGGGGTTGCTCAATACGGACACTTTTGAAACGGACACAAAACGGACAAAACACGAGAATACCGCCGCAGGATCCGTACGTGTACAAGGAAAGAAAGGAGTATATTTTTTGCGTGTTTGTGCGGCCCGTCCTTTACGCAGAGCTGTAATATTTGGCATACGCTGTTGTGAAGGGGGTACTCCAGCGATTGCACGGTTGAAATAGCGACCTTCGGAAGCCTATTTAGAGCCCCTTTAAGATGATTCTTCCAGGAAAATAGAAACTCAGGTAAGTTAAAGCACCAAAACAGAAAAAAATGCAGCCGAATCACATGCATAGGCAGCATGGAAAACCGAGGGTATACAAGTGCGATCATTAAAAGGCTTTTCAGACGTCCACGGGCACTGTAGTACCTAGGCCTAAACACGTGGCTCGTAGATTGCTGGGCCCGAACCTTATTGGCCCCAATAGAAAGACGCTGAAAGGCCGCTTAGGCATGATGTGCTACGTAAAAATGTGCCGCATGGGCCCATTTTTACTTACCACAGCATGAGAACCAAGCCGTGCAGCTTAAGAGGCCTCTCACAAAGAATCAGGGCTTTCTGCTACTTTCAAGCCAAAAGTTTCAGTGGAATTGAGCGAACTCGCAGAACCCCAAACGATTCTACAAATAAAAGCATGATGCTCAAGTAAATTGCCAAACTCCGGTATTGCCAGTTAACAGTTCGTTTATTTTCTTTTTTTTCTTACGCCGCTGAGGACGTGCCATTAGATAAAAGTTAACCCTACAAATATTTAACCCTGAAATAATTCAATTCTTAAGAACTTCCTCGGCATTGACTTTCAGCCCCTGCAGGGTGCGTTGGGTGGAAAGAAGAGGACGAGAATTTGCCTGCTGAGTGCGCGGAGTGGCGATCTTTCTTCAAGGGCAGGCACTGTGTAACCTTTCCAGCGTAGATTCCTCTGAGCCCGATCTTCCAGGGGCAGGCCCGCCTCGCCGACGAGAGACGCAGAATGGTGAGTTCATACCTTTATCCGCCTCCATTCGCGGTGCGAATACTTCTTTCTTCGTGGTGCGAAGCATGCCAGCCTACCCTTCCCCCTGTGCCCGCTTAACTGTGCCCGCTTAAAACTAGGTCTCACAATATCGGAAGGAAATAATTTAAACACAACTGTATGCCTGCATAGAAGGAAGCAAACACGTTAAAAGCAGGGTCTAGCTAAAAGAAGGCTTTACGGGGATTTTGTTCACCGGCACTGCGTGTGAAAAATAGGGGGGTACTGTCTATTATCCCGGCAACCGTGAGAATTACCGCCTGGAATTTCTCACGGCAGTCGTCTCTGATTGGCTAAGCACGCCCCCAGGAGATTGTATGGGACAAATATTTCCTAAAAACACGTTCCTACGGACGCTCATGTGGCTCTGTGTTAAAGCACTTGATTTTAACGCGAAGGCTCAGGTTCGAGTCCGGCACGGCCGAAGTATTTTTTTTACCTTTCGAAAATTTTTGAAGTTTTCGCTCATGGTGATTTTGATAGTGATTTTTATCCTGGTTAATAATATATCAGAAGATCGGCGCACATGACTTCAAGAATGGGTTGGATTAGGATAAATATAAATTGTATTTTGTGCCGTGGGGCTGGGTAAAGCTAGAACGGTTACGGTTCGGCTGGATTTGGGTAGGTTATGGTACGTTAGGTTAGGTTACGTTAGGTTAGGTGTTGTTAGGTTACGTTGTGAGGTAATATTATTCAGCAAATTTTAGGCCAGCCAGCATTTATGGAAACTGCCGTGAGAATTTCTGGGAGGTAATTCTCACGGTTGCCGTGAGATTAGAAGCAGCCTGATACCGTGGCCTGCGTTCGGTAAACCGCCGTTTGGTTGAGCAAGACTTTTAGTAAAGATCGAATGTACGACCAAAGGAACTAGAGGAAGAGGCTATTTTTAAGCCAGGAACTTTCCTACGCAAGAGGAAGCTTCTTAAGACTGGCAATATCAGCTGATTGGTTTACAACAGCTTGAGCATAATTTCGAAGTAAAAACACAAATGAGCAACAAATGACGCAAAATTGGGCTCAAGACAGCTTCAGCCATGGCGGCCGTTCAGTCTGCTTTAGTGTTTGTAGTGACACCATTGGGCGAAGGGCCAGGTGACTGTTCTTTCGGCGTCTCTTAATAACGCTAAGGGGATGCATCCTCAGTTTGTCACGATATTAATGTCACCAAACAAAATAACGACATTTAGCGATATTCTTACGTTCCTCTCCATTTTTCAAATTGGTTCATTTGCGCACAGGTTCATTACGATTTCCCAATCAATATTTTTATCTTAGCTGCCCTCGCAGGCCATAGACTTAACAGAGAAAACAAGAAAACTTACGTGTTGACGTGTTCACCGCCAGAAAGCGCAATGCCTGTCGCTATTTTATTTCGGAACCTAACAAGGAGAGAGATTCAATGGTTATTTTAGCGCCGATAGTCTTTCTTTAACGAAGCAGCAAAAGGGAAGAAAAGACGACGCAAGCGCTGTCGTCTTTCTTTCCTTTGTCGCGTGCATCACGCTGCGTCCTTAATGAGACACTGAAGTGAATTTGTAAAGCTCTCGTTTTTCCTTGCACTGCGCAGACTGGCTCAAATCAACACTTTCACTCATTTATCCGGTTTATAAGTGGGTAATTATGTTATAAAGTGGAAAAGAAGAAAAACAACCATGTGCGGTCTGAGGCGGCCGCACCAACTAAAGGCTGTGACGACAGGAGGAGATGCACCTTGATTGGACGATTTCCAAGGTTACCATTCAAACAAGTTTTGGTTTCGGTTCTGTAAAACAACATGCTTGACATCCGGCGGCATCGTTGGATGGGCATTCTTGATATCTAAATAATCGCCATACCGCGCTTCTGCCATGTTGTCGGCTGTAAAATGCCAAAGATAAGCCTTCCAGGACGGCTTTGTATCGTAGCAATCACTAGACGAGGCCTACGCAGTGTATGAACCCTCTCCGCGTCACCGCAGACGCTCAAATGCCATGCGCTTTTCCCGCACAATCGGAGCTTGCCTCGTAAAAAGCGTACCTGTATCGTAAAAAGCCAGTTCGCACCAGGCCAAGGATCTGCTGATTCTGGCCTGTGCCAACTGCCGGCTTCCTGAATAGGAATACCAGGATGATTAGGAGGGTATTGTAGGCGGTAAAAGTGGTAGTCCCCAAAGACTTCGCTGTAGCTCAACAGGCTGTCAAGGGCCGACTGGACCGCTTGGAAGGGGCAAGGCTATACTCGGTGACAGCTTAAGAACGGCACCGGAAGTTGCCGCTGTGCCTTATTACCGTAGCCGGATGTTTCTCCGCGCGGCGCAAGTAGGGCGTTACTGGGAATATTTTGAACATGGCGTGAGCCGTTCCCGTGATTTTTTGCACTTAATATGCTTATAAACGACTCCAGTGACGACAAACAAACTTCGTGAGACAAGGCAGACGATATCACGCATTCATAGCAAACCCCTTTCAAAACGCACGCGCACTGACGTCACGGGTCCGGCGCTTCGGCGGAGTGATACACTACATGAGGTGGTGCCGTTCTCCAGTTGTAACCGAGTAGAGGTCCTACTCGAATATAGTAAGCTCTCGAGGGGCTGTGTTGGCCGTTTAAATGCCTCCCGGCTCTGTGGGAACAAGAGTCCAGATCAACTCCACCAGGAAGGTAAGAGGACTCGGAAAGATCATTTGAGCGGTGGGGACGAAGTGTTCCCTATTCAACGTTTTTGATGTTGCTTTCGAATTGAAGTGATATTTCTCGGGGTCGGCCAAATGCTTAAATCCAAGGAACTGGCCGCACCTTCCATCGATGCCCCAAGGTGTGTATTGATGGAAGGGTATGGGAATTGATGGAAGGGCATGGAGTCAATGTCGTCATCACTGCATATACTTTGTAATACCTCTAACCAGCAGCGTCTACGTTTATCGTATCGGCCTTAATAGGGTATCTGCCCTGATAAGGTAATGATAGCGAACGTTGTTCCCTTTGGATTTTGCTTGTGCACCGGGTGGGTGCACACGCAGCAAACATGAATTTCTTCGGGAACAGGGTACATGCATCAGTTATAATTTGGGTTTGGATAACGAGTGTGTTCATGCTGTTTCAATCGGTGACGGCTGCCCAAAGCCGGGAGAACTAGTTGAACTGGTGGGCTTTGAATAGTTACCGGGGAATTACAGAGGCCCAGCTGTTCCACTCTGGCAGTAGGAGTTTTCTGGGGTATTTGAAGCGTATTCTTATAGATTTTGCGAATCAGTCAGTTGATCATCGATATTAAGTTTGAGAGGTAATGAGGCATGGCTTGGATTAAGTGATACGGCTAACCAGGAAAACTTTAATAACGGTATTCACTTGTGCACTTTTAGCTCTTGTGGCATACACCGATGCGGCGTATGAAGCCGATAGTTTGGTTGACCTTTAGGTGAGCGCTCTATGTACTGAGTGCGCGCTGTGTTACTTAGTATAGTTATCTATAACATTTTATGCTGGGTATTTTAGGCGCTGGGAAAGAAATATCTCGTGTGTGCTGTTAGCCCATGTTCACCACCACAGTTGCACGCTGTGTATAACGACTCAGGAGATGGCAAAGAGCAAGCCCAAATAGAGGGATACAGAAGGTCTGTGGGAGAGCAGGCCGCTGCAACGAGCCATCTGGAGACTTGATGGTACCGACTGGGCCACACAGAAGGCTCCAGGTGATGGCTAGCGAGCGGAATCGGCTACGAAGGGGGCCTTTGGACGGGCTTGGGAGTGGTGTCGGGCAGAACCATCAAGTTAAACAAAACGTGCAGCTAGGCCCTCGTCTTCACATCGCTACAAATATCTAAGCATCAAGCTGATTTTTTTTATTTATTTCGCTCTCGGTTGCAACATTTTGATCAGTTGCATTTTAAATGATATCCACCAGATAGAGCGTTAATTCTGTCCATCAAAGGACATTCGCGTCTTTGGTTTAATGTAACACATTGGGTGGTAACTGAAATTCCTCGGAATGGTGAGACTGAGTGGCCGCGGTAACGGCCGCTCAGGCTGTGTAAGCAGCCGTCACTGCGTAGTAGCAATACAATTAGAAAGGGTTAGAAGTGACTTTGCTGCTACTAGTAGTAACACTCTGCCTTCGGCCTTTATTGATTGCTTGTGCAGATTGTGTATTGCCTAAAATCCATATATGATTGCCGGTGTATTTAGAAAGAACTCATTGCCTGTATATTAGGAAAGAACTGCTATTTAGTGTATATTCTTCCACATCGTGATACACTCCTTTCTAAGACTTATCTTGCAGAGCTACCGAACTTGCAGGAGAACTAGGAAAAACTTTATTTTGAGCCGCCCTTCCCTCCATCCGTCTAGGCCTCTCAGCCAGCGCCTTCCCAATAAATTTTTCATCTGTCTGTCTATTTTGATCCTGGTGATGTGGGAGTGGTCGCTTAGTCCGGGAGACCATGAGACGACCGTGCTGTCCCAGCCCTCGGCACCATGAGTTCCTTAGTATCCAAGCCGGCGCTGGTTGTCAAGTTATCCCACAGCTCAGGCAGTGGAAGGGCAGTGGACAAATGTTGGAGGGCGGAGTTACGTGCGAACCCCAACTTCACAGAAATGAGGGTACATTTATTAGGGCAGAATTTACATGTGGTACGGTATTGGGTGGGGTGCATCTGATGTAGCCAAGTTGGGTGAGGAAAGTTGTTTGTCTCAATTCTTCGGAGTACCACTTCTCTTGTAGTAAGATGCCGGTGAGGAAGTGGGAAATGTCTTGAAGTGCGAGAATGTTGTGTGATCTCTTCAAATGTGAGCAGGGGAAGGAAACTCAGCGTTTCCCCAGAGGCCTCGGACGAATGTTCACACGCTTGTTTATGGAAAAAGTTATTGCCCGTTAGTGAGGAGTGTCCCGGGGTCAACACAATGTTGATGTTCCTGTTGGAGGCGTGTTAAGTGATGAGCTTCCACGTTTATAGAGGCCACGTTAACTGCCAAAACGCTACGGCAGACTGCCTGACAGTCCGTAATTACAATCGTTACGAGAGTTTGACTGATGGCGAAAGCCAGAACAAATTCTTCCGCGGCCCAGATAGATGTTGTCTTGATTAAGGGCGCAGATGACGATCTTGCCTTTAGTGGTTACCATTGCTTGGTGATTGGAGGAATTAGGGTAAGGGCTGTCATGTGTGTGAAACATTAAAATTTGTCCGTAGATTCGTTTTTAGGCTAGGCTAAGAGCGTGGCGGACAACCGGAGTCCAAAGTAGGATGCATGTTTTTGGGAAGAGGGCGGACACGAAAGGACTAACTGAGGAAGAAGGTTTCGGTCCGGGGTCATAGGGGGTTGACATTTTGAGCGCCTGTAGAAGTGCCAGTCCTATTGGCGTTTGACGTAGGCGGAGACGTTGTCTGGAAAGATGTCCTCCTACGAGTTCCGAGAGCGAGATGTGAATGCATAATTGGAGCAGTTTAGTTGCGATGGTGGACATAAGGAGATTAATCGCTTTTCTTATAGCTTCGCTGATGAGGCAGGCGATCAATGGCTTCTGTGTCACTTTTCCCTAAGCCATTGACAACTGACCATGGCCAATTACAAGCCCACGGCGCCATTATGCTCGTTGTCCAAGGCATAGTGAGCCTCGTATAAGGCAGGGTCATGCATGCCTACAGTAGTAAAATGGGAAAACAAAAGGTAACGTTCTTCCAATCCTCGTGAGCGACTTCGATCAGGTGCAGTGTAAAAGAGGAGCGAACAGCTGCTTTTCTGAAGTCATGTAGACTTCATCATTTACCCCTGCACGCAGCACAAAAGTGACCGTTCATCATCGGGCTCTGACTGCATCCCTCATGGACAGGATTTGAAGGAAGACGTGGCTTCGATTGAGGCACTCGGCTTGTTTTTGCCTGCCACGGGTTCAGAACCTGCTTCCTCCTGGGACCTCCTTGGAGCGGACCTGCTTACTCCCAGTTCCCTCACTCGACAGGAAGCCAATCTGCTGCAGGCCGGAAACGTGGAAGAGGACGGCCTGCTCATAGATTTGACTTCTCCGTCGTTGGTGAGGCGGCCCGGCGAAATCCCTCCCACGGCAGTGCCGAGCCCGCGACAGAGAAGGCCACAGCGTGCAAAGAGACCGCACTGGTAAGCTGAGCACAGCCTACGTTTTTTAGGTGTTCCTTGCATCCACACAGCTAAAGGCGCGTCACCTTCCGTAAATTTCTCGGCGAAGGAGTTACTGCATAGTTTGTTAATGCTGGTGCCAATGCGCTCTTAAGCCCATTCGCGATCTGTCAGACGTAGCGCCAAGAGGAGTGAGAAGACTTGAACCGACACACTGTCCGGTTGAATGTAACGTTCTTGAAGAAAAGAATTATAGCACCTGCTAGCGTCCACCAGAGCTCTACTGTACTACAGCGACACCACATATCATAAAAACTTGGTTTTTATAAATGTAAAGCGCGAAGCAAAAACATAGTCTTTCATTACTGGCGTAGGATATTGCCTTCTAGCAAGTCGGAGTTGGTGTATGTAGTTCTTGCTCGAGAGTAGCTTTGTATGTGCTGATTTCTGGAAAAAGAAATTGTAACTTATCCTTTCGCACCCATATCTAGTTACCATGAACACGTCCCCGCTCCCATACCATGCAGGTGCCGCTCAACGGTCGTGCAGGCGACGGTTCTGACAGTGGTGCTGGGGACGGCAGCGTTAATCGCGAAAACGTGCCTGTCCCTCGACTCCCCGACATACGACTTGCCAGAAATGGATTTTCAAGGCCAAGATGTCAACGGAACCATCGACAATGACACCGACTTCCATAGCACAGTGGACTTTTTAGATCAAACACGGCTTGAGGAGACAGGCGTCAGTGACGTTCGGAAGAAAGAGGTGGAGATCGGAAGCCGGCTGAGTTTGGATTCGTTCATTGCGCAGCAAGTGGAATCCGCGTACACTGGCCGCCATATTGAAACCCACTCAGCTCCAACCCCCGACAACGCCACGTACGTGGTCAAGCACAATGCTGCGTCGGGGCCAGTCTCGTCAGTTTTGTCATTGCTGGTGGAAAATGTGAAACGGAAGGATTACCAACCTCCACGCCCCAACTGGCTCGAACCGGACGACAAGTGGGCACCGCATCCGGTTAACGGGACGTAAAGCATTATTTCTTTTAGGGTGTCAATGGGGCCACATAAGGCACCCAGCGAATTCCTTACGGCACTTAATAAAATTGCACAGGAATTACGTGAGTCTAGTTGCGCTTTGGCTGCTTAACGTGACGTTTAGCCAGCTTGTTTGAAGTTTTGCGGATGCCAGCGTTTGCATTAAAACTGCCTAATTGATATTACGGATGCCACAACGACGACACTGAATGCTTCGTATAAACAAATAAAGCATTGCCTTCTCTAGGCAGAACGTTGTACTTTTAACAATTGCTCAGCTCCCAAACTGTTTGTTTCTCGGAATCGAGAATGTAGGTACCGTTTTAGTTTCAGCTCAGGTATATTATTAGACAGCCTAGCATTGTGAGAGTATGCAAAACGAAATAGCCTTCGGAAAAATGCAAGAATGGAGTATGCTTCTTATGCGGGTAGCTCTGCATGGCACGGAAGTGTGTTTGCAATATGATCTCATTCATTCATTATATTCATTAAATAAATTCATTATTTCCAATTAGTAAGTAAGAAACCTATTTTCGTCTTCTGTTAGACAATTCAATGTCTTCCTAGCCTTACATTACATGGTCCGGCCTCCCTTTGCCGATCACGCAATATTTCCTGAGACCAAATCACCATAAATGTACCGCTCTAAGCATTGTTGCCAGTGGAGGAGCAAATAAACAATTTGTATGGTAAGTTTGGGCAGTATTTTATTCTAATTTTGAACATATTGGTAATTATTTTGGTAGGTAATGGCCAAAGGTCAATACTGAGACGCACAGAGGGTAGGGCAACCTCCCCATTTTGCTCTTCGACATTCCGCAATGAGGTCAGCCGCGCCAAATGCCGCAACTGAAATTTGTGGTTTTAAGAAACTTGCCCGGCTTTATTTTATGGGCGAAGATTTTTAGGGGCTCGGGCTGTCGTGGTCTCATGTCGTAGTTTCATGTAAATGCGGTACTAAACGACCAGGGCACTCGTTTTCCGACGCCTCGCGCTACTACTTAGCATACTTCGTATCATGGTGCAGCGTGACACAAATACAACCTACGGCCCGTCTGTCTCTCGTTGAATTGCATAAAACCGGTACAACGCAATAGAGGGCACCACTGCCTCAGCAAACGCACGATTGCGCCTCCCACTGGTGCTTATGCGGCGCCCAATCAGCACGCGCCTTGTGGCAAGTGAGAAACTTGTAACCTCTGAATACTCTTATAGACTGCATGCTTCGCCCCTCCCCAGGTTTCACGTTAGTGGAGATGGCACGGTAGTTTTTACCTTGTTTTGTAGCGGGATTCTGCAGCAAATGCTACCGGAGTCGCGTTCTGGGCATTTAAGATATGCGGAAGAGAAAAAGAAGTTGAAGAACCTCAAGCCAATAACATCATTACGTTCAACGACTCATTGTTCTTCGTCAGAATTGTATGGTCGATTGAGAATTAGGCTCGGCATATTTTCTCTCAGAGGTTCTGACAGTGATTTAGCACAGTGGTGCCGTTTTTTTTTTCTACGCCAGGAGGTTTTGACTCGACAAACCGCTTTGAACCTACTGCACGCCCCTGAATAGAAAAGGACTGGATTTTCCCAGCTGGAATGCCTACCGCTGGCGATGCACTTTTAATGCAAATGTCGCCAGCTACGTGATGCTTCAGTTTATCCCTTTTGTTGCTGTATTACATCCGTTTCCTGGTTATGGTGTGATGTTTTATGATCTCAAGGTAGTTAGAAATACAAAAATATAAATACAAAAATAAATACCCAAAATACAAGGCTTGAAAAAATCCGGGCCATCTCCACTAACGTGAAACCTGGGAGGGGCGAAGCATGCTGTTTATAAGTGTACTCTTGGCACCTTGGCATTTTTGCCAAGGGGAATGAAACGAAGCTCTTTTGCGCGAAGCATAAACGAGTGCCCCGGTCTTATTTTAGTATGCATTACCAAGCCTTCCAGTGCGAGGCGCAAACGAGTTTTTTTTTATTGCGTCATTTTGCCACACGGCAGAGGTAACTAGAAAACAATGGAGAAAACAGGACAGAGGTACGACACAGAATGAGTGTTCCGGTGTTTTTTTTTTAGCAGGCGTTACGTTATATCGGAAGCCGTAAACAAGTTTCCCGGTATTTTAGTACCGGGACTGCATGATGCGAATTACGATTAGGACGGCGACGACAAGAGACGCCAACAGCATAAGGCCCTAAGGGGCTTCGCCCTTAAAACTTGAGAACAGAGCGTGAGTCCCCTAACAGCACGTTAGCGGCACCTCGATCAACGGGCACTGTCTCGAGATCTCCTTGGGCACGGCGAACCAGCGCCACTCGCGGCGGCTAACATATTTGTCTTCAAGGGCGTCGTGGGATGCGGGCGGCGATCTTTCCATGACCCAAGTATTCTAGTTCACTGTACCGACATCGCGCAACCTGCGACAGCAGCGCCCTCGAACCTCCTAGGACGAAATCACGGCCAACCGGGAACGCGCTGCTTCAAAAATGAAAAAATATTTATAAACGGAACACTGGACGGCCGCCTAGGCGGTGGTGCCATCTGTCAGCACAGCGGGGTACCTTTGCCTGGCGTGGCGGACATCATCGGCAGAGGTTGCGAACCCCTAAACAGCTCCGCTGTTATTGGCGGTGAGCGCGAACACAGTCGGCGCTGCGAAGCGCGCCTCCGTGACGTCAGCTTAGGGATTTTCGCATTTGTCGTCTGCTTCACTCAGGATCGCTCTCCCTGCTGTTTCTTTGCGCTCGGTCAACGTCTGATGCTTGTTCGCATCAGAATTGGCGTGTGGGTAACTTTTTATCACAATAATAGGCTTAAAATCGCATACACTAGCTCATGGTGTCAATTAAAGTATAGTTTTTGATACCGCTACGGGAGAAACATTGCCGGCGCCACCCCATTCCTTGCGAAGCCGGTCCTGTGCGGAGCGCGAAGAGTCGGAGCTAGGCGTCAGCTTCTCATGTAAGCATTCGAACAAAAAGGACAGTCAGATGCTAATAACCGACAACAGCGAAAATGGAAGACCAAAACAAATTCTAGGCCTTCAGGGCTGTTGGCTTTGGCAGAAGGCATCACGATTCCCGGTAATCACATGCAAGGTAAAACAGTTTCTGCAACCTTGCCGAACGCTCGAACGCGTTTTGTCACATCACTTTACGTTGTCAAGGCATGAAAGTTTGCCGACATGCACTATAGACTGCAAAAACTGTAGGTTGAGTTCCAGATAACCCAGTGTATATATACGCGCGTGCTGATTCTATACCAGGCATCTAACCAGTATGGAGGTTTATTGAGCAAATCGAGTCACGTCTTCGTTAAATTTATAGTGACTCATATATGTTTGTTAAGACCTGGAGGGATATTTCGGAACATTTTGCACAGCCATATCTTCCCGATATTCGGATATGCGTTATAGGAAAACTGCACTCAAGAGGAGAAGGAGGAGTAAGCGGAAGAGGGGAAAACTTTGTTTAACATCTGGTTAGTGGGCCGGGTGCTCAGTCCAGGAAAGAGAGTAAAAATATTTTTCTTCAAATCATAGAACGCCATCCCGAGTAGAATAGGATTTGTTCTTCGCACCTGGAAGGGTTGAAAAGCAATAAAGAGCTACTTGGAATTCTTCTTCGGTTTCGAGTCTTGTAATATATGCAGGTATACTATTTATTACGTTAGTTAGCGAGTATATCACGCCTTCAACACCGTAATCATGTCATAATTGTTCGAGTTGAGAGTCAGTTCGTTATGATAACGATATAATTACGATAGAAATCCGGAGCACAAAAGACGCCTTAGAGTACTGTGGACCACGTTGTTTAGGGCGCGATCGCGGTGGCGTAGCACAAACCTTCTAATTGTATTTGCGTGTGAATAAACAAAGCACGCTGCAGATATGCACCTTCTTGCACGCAGCCGTAATGAAAGCCAATTTGTGAAGAAGGGAATGTATGCCATACAAAATGAAGGAAATATCCACACGACCTTTGTGAGGCTCCCAAACATCCCGAAACCTCCTAATAAGAAGTTGGTGACGGCGCAGAAAAATTGCGCCGAATGCGTTGGGCAGAAAAAAAAGCAAGAAACATTAATCCGATACAAGACAACGAAAGGAACAGTAGAAAGCCGCTTTATTTCCTGCTGTGCGATGAGCGTGTAGAGGCCGCTGCTTGGTACGTAGTATTAGACTGTTGAGTCTCCATAGGAGCACCTCAAAAATACTGCAGGGAAGCCTACGCATTTTGAATACTTATCGAGAAGCTCTGATCGCTGATCCTCGCGAATAAGCAAGAATGGACGAGTTACACACGATTTTCTGACCGATACTCTGAAGAAAGTTGTTCTCTATCTCTTCGTGTGCTGCATACTTGTGGGGGATACAGCTTCAAATTATTCAGATGCGTCAAAAGCTGGCAAAATAACTGAGTCGCTAGAAATACGCTTTTTAACGCACTACAGCAACGAAGCGGGCGAGTTCTGGCCTAGGCACTGTTTCCCCTCACAAGCGGAGTGTAGCAGACGACAGCGGCGCGAATCCCTAAGCCGACGTCAGAGCCAGGGGGCGCCACTCAAAGATCTCACCGCCAATAACGCTATCTGTGGTTAATATCGAACCTGGGACCTCGCGTTATGAAGCAAACGTCAATATTGATAGAAGGAAAACCGGTATTTACAATGGTTTATATACTATACTTATTCAGAGGCTAGTTATTACAAAACACGGTGGAAGAGAGCACTGCGCAAGCCAGGGAACGAATGCGCTTCACCGTCAGCGTCCTCTTGCTCTCCCTTCTTGATGATGATCCCGGCTGGCACAGTACACGTAGCATCCTCTTTGCGGGGAAGTTAATTATTGCCCCGTAACAATGTGATTGCGCCATCGTCACATTTGGATCACTCAGCACATCATTTGGGTGTGTTGCGCGGGCATTGGCTCTGGAATTTGGCTGAGTCTACTTGGGCTTCGGATCTGGCAGTTTAGTTTTCGGAGTTTGAGAGTATGCATTTTGGATTTCGATTTGATTCAGTTTTCTCAGGGAAAGCTTCGGGTTTCAACCATTCTTCTTCGGGTTTCAACCATTCAGTTTTTTCGAGAAATAAAAAAAAGCTGCGCAGGTTTTCGCCCACTACGGCACGAGATGAATCATTTGCTGTCTTTTTCTGATCACTTCAACGGGCCTTTCGACACCCTTACAGCTTCCGCACACATGGCCATTCAACTGATCGTTCAGTTTCGTCTTCGGGCGAAAATATTCGCATCGACACTACTTTTTGCCGCCTCCCCTAACTACAATTTTTAACAACGAGGGGCATCAGTTGAGCTGGTTGCATTTACATCTCTGCGCTGCTTAAAATCAGTAATTTTATGTTGCTTTCGAACACACAAAAAATACCGTGAGCTCTTAGAAAAATAGCAGCATCTCCACTCAGTATTCAAAGAGAAACAACCAATTCCGGCGCTTTTCTAAGCGCGCCAGTAATTTCCAACCTATTCCCCAGCCGCTTTAATTGTGATGGCGAAGCAAAAAATGGCAGCATCTCCCCCCGTGGATGAGGGCGAGGGTGCGGAGTACGGCGGCTCGAAATGACATCCAAGTTGCGCCCCGAGTGGCATCCGATTTGCGCCCCGACCGTCATGCGATTTGAGCCGTGACTTGCACCTTGATTATTCCCTAAATGTAACTGCACCTCACGGCTCAAATCAAATTTCGCTTGATTTTCGCTTGATGGTGGTGTGTGCACGTATGGACGCGGACAGACATTGCGAGGTCCTACAGTACTCCGCACTGTTACAGGCGAGGGACTAAACCGTTTGACTCTCGAGTACTAACTCATGGTCGTAGCCCAGTGGGTATGACGACTTACACTAACTCTGTCTGGTATACCAGGCACAGGCTGGAATCCTGCTCGTGCCTGTGTAATTTTTTGCGATTGTAAATGCTATGCGCACGGACGCGGATGGACATTGAGCGGTCCTAAGGTACTCCGCGCAAAAAATCTCGGGACAGTTAAGTGGCATTACCATTTCAGGGCATCCCACAAATGGAAGAATGCGTCGCGCTACCAACGAAAGCGATTGACGCTGCTGTTGTAAAGTGAATTGTAATGATTGAGGCTTCCTGATTTGCTTCTATTTATGCTTTTATTGGAGGCTCAAAGCCATAGTCTGGAAAGATCGAGCTTGCTACGAGCCATAGCGTGCAAGTTCATTGTCATTATTCCGGCCGTTCTGAGATTCCCAATGGGTCGCCGATTTTTCGGCTTTTTCAGCTTTTTGCCACTTCCATGCAATACACTGCACGTTTAGGTACCGAACAACAGCACACAACTCTTTTTTGTGCCTTTGATGCGCACATACGACGCTAAAAGGGCAGGATCCTGGGCCGCTCAGCGGAGGATCCACACTAGCAGCACGGCGCTGTCGCAACCTATATGTCGATCTCGCGGCGAATACGCTGTCCGCGTGTTCGCAGTATCATAAAAACGAAGAAATGGCCGAAAACACGTGTAGGACGTCGTCAGTGTCCAGAGTCGGGACGAGCTGTTGCGATGTGCCCGGAGGCACTGCCACCCTCTTGCAGGATTATAGTCGCGAAAATAAAAGGCACAAAATTTATAGCAACTGATAATTCCTTTGTACTTTTGGACATTCTATGTAGTTACTCTCAATGACGACGATTAAGTCGCTGTCGACTACGATTGTTCAAAATGTTCTCCTGCTGGGTGCAAAATTTTTGTCATGCGTGCGTGTTGCTCGAATGTTGCTGCTTCTGTCTGGAGATGTAGAACAAAATTCGGGCCCTCTGACACCCCAACAAGAAAAAGAAATGTTTGATGTCATCATGACACTACCGTCAATGCAAAAACAAGACTGACATTCTGTCAGAAATTCGTTCTATTCGAGCCGACCAACAAGCAGTCGAACAAAAGCTATCGCAACTGGCAGAAAAGGTCAAGCTCGTGGAAGATAACGTGTCCCCTTTACAGGATGACGTAATGCAACTACTCGCTCAAAATGAATATCTTGCTGATACCTGCGCCAAATTACGGGACTCGCATGAGGACCTAGATAGCAGATCTAGAAGAGTTGATAGTTTATGGCCTTCAAGATACTGTAAATGAAACGTTGGCTCAGTCAGAGGCTCGAGTGATTGACTTTTGCTCCGAAAAACTGGACGTGGCAATCAGCGCTGCTGCCATGGAAAGAGCTCACAGGCTAGGACGCTACACAGCGGCAAAGGCAAGGCCCATAATTCTGAGGTTTTTGGCATTTAAAGACAAATAACGTGTGCTTGCTGTCGCCGCAAAGCTGAAAGAAATACGTTTGCGTTAAGTGGGGACTAGTCCAATAAAGTTCGACGGGAAAGAAAGAAGCTGATTCAGTTCGCCAAAGACGGTGAAGCAGAATACAAGTTGCGAATTAATAAACTGAAAATAGGCAACCAAACCTTTGTATATAATGCTGAAACCGAGACCATGACCAGGGACACTCGATAGCCACTACCGAATGCAGCTTACCATAAAAAAAACCATCCGGCAAACACGGTCTCGTCTGTATTGTAGTAAACTGCAGAAACCTCGAAAATAAAATTTTAGAGTTCACTTCCTTGATAAAATCAACAAATCCGCACGTAGTCATTGGAACAGAATCATGGCTCGAAAACACAATCAGTGACAGCGAAATGTTTCCCTCTGGCTATACCGTATATTGGAAAGACCGTAATTGCCGTGGTGGTGGTGTATTCGTTCTCATTCATGATAGCGTAGCTAGCAATTCTATAAGCGTCGAAACCGACTCGTGTGAAACTGTCTGGCGTAAAATGTTGCTACAAAACGGTTCTTCCGTTGCCATTGGCTCATTTTATAGGCCGCCAGGCATAAGAATGGCCCATCCTCTCTTTCAGTTGAGCAACGTTTTATTAAGTTTGCAAACAACGCACGTAGTTCTATCAGGCGATTTCAACTTCCCGGACGGTAGAATGGAAGTTCTTTAAACCCGTGTTAAACACCACGTTTTTCCTGTATACTGCCTTTAGGGAGATGATTAAATGATTAATGCCCGCTCATTATTTCAAGTTGTCGAATCGCCAACACGAATTGGTGGTGACAGCGCAATCACACTTGATGTATTTTTGTGCAGGAACCGGACCTTCTATCCTCTGTTGTCACTGTCCCTGGTATCAGCGACCATGACATCGTTGTCACTAAAATGTCTTGTAGTGCTAAAAACCGCCGCGCTGAGGCACCCCGCAGTGTTCTTATGAAAAAGGTGACTACCCATCACTGTCGCGTGAACTAGATGCATTTTTTCCTGAGTTCCAATCGCATAGTCCATCGTTAGACATGAATGCGCAGTGGAATTTCTTAAAAACGCAGATATTGACCTTGACCCAAACTTTCATTCTTTGGCGTATCATTTCGCCCGAGCGACGCAATGATAAGCCATGGCTCAGTAGGGAACTACGGTCCAAGATAAATAGAAAGAATCGGTTGTATCGGAAGTATTGCCGCGTGCCTGATCCTGCGTTACTTTCAAAAATGAAGGAGATAGGCAAAATGTTGACAACAGCTATGCGCCCAGCACAAGAAATGTACCTTTGTGATCTAGGCGAGAAACTTAAAACCGACCCTAAGGAAGTGTGGAAATACGTGAAAAATAAAAGTGATTCTAGACCCACTATTCCCGACATCATGGACGGGATAAATTACGAATCAAACACGGAAGCCAAAGCTGAGGGTTTCAATACATACTTTCAGTCTGTGTCCTCGCAGCCAGTTAACACACGTAGTGTATGCCAGAATGTTGGCGCGCTCCCGCAAATGCACGACATAGAAATTTCCGAACGCGGTGTTGTGCTCTTGTTGGAAAAAATAAATAAATAATAAAATGTCCTGATTGTATATCCAACTTTGTCTTCAAACCTCCGCAGTGTCTATCGCCCCTTTTATAACACTCATGTACAAAATGTCGCTTGAACAATGCGTTTTACCAGCTGGTTGGAAAAATGCCAACGTAACTCCAGTATATAAAAGTGGAGATAAAACAAAAAAGTGTAACTACAGGCCTATTTCTCTGACAAGCGTGTGCTGCAAGAACATATCATTTACACAAACTTAATGCATCATCTACAAAGTAATACCTTTTTACCCATTGCAACATGGTTTCAGGGCTGGTCTCTCGTGGGATACACAACTGGTCGAGTTTACGCACGACATTGCAGCTTCTATTAACTCAGGCGCGCCTTCAGGTTGACTGCATATTTCTGGATTTAAAGAAGGCATTTGATTCCGTGTCACATGTGTTGTTGCAAATGCTTCGTTGTCTTGGCATACCCAACGCCCTTCTAATGTGGATCGAAGCGTACCTTTCTGAAAGACAGCAGTGCGTGATTCTTGACGGCGTGTGCGCATCAAGCGTCGGTGTAATGTCAGGAGTGCCGCAAGGGTCGGTTTTGGGGCCGTTGTTTTTTGCCATTTTTATAAATGATATCTCTGACAATACCTCTAGCCGTGTTCGATTGTACTCTGACGATTGCTGCATTTACAGTAACATTACCTCTGAAGCGGACACCGTTCAATTGCAGAATGACCTGAACTCTAGTTTCTTGGTGTGATTCATGGAGAATGACATTAAATCTGCCGAAGTGTAAATGGGTGAGGTTTACGAACAAAAAACAGCCTCGGATATCAAATAACGTCATGGTCGGGGCTACCTTGCCTGTGTCATCAGAATATAAATATCTACGGATCATTTTTTCCGGCAACCTGTCCTGGAACGCTCATGTTAATTACTTAAGATTAAAGGCTAGTCGCGTGCTAAATTTTGAGGCGCAATTTTAGTCAGGCAGCAACTAAGTTGAAAGAAACACTATACATGTCCAATGTGCTTCCCATATTAGAATATGCTTACAGTGCCTGGGACCCTTCAACAAAATCAAATATAGAAGCCCTAGAGCGTGTACAGGCACGAGCAGCACGCTTTGAGGTAAGCAATTATAACTTTACCGTAAGATCAGCTGACATTCGTTCAGGATTACAAAGGCCTCTGTTAGCTGACCGGCGAAAATACCTAAGACTGTCCAAATTTTACAGCATATTCATGAACAGAACAGGCATCGACAAGGAACAGTATATAAGACCACCTACCTATGTGTCACCCCATACTGACGATTCTTTTAAACTGCGTGAATACGCGTCCAGGATCAACGCATTCAAATACGACTTTTTTCCAAGGACCACGCATCAGTGGAACGGCTTGCCAGAAGAAATTGTCTCTCCCAGGCAGCACAAGCATGTGCGGCCCATCTTTGCCCAAAGAACTTTGGCCAGTCCTTTTTTACCCGGCCAATCTTCGGTCGAATTGTTCGGCCCTTACTCCAAAATGGTCCTTAGCCGTGTAAGGCTCGATCTTGGCCCTCATTCATTGGCCAATCTCCGGAAACCGTGCTTCGACCCCTGCCCATTATGTTAGCCAGGTATTGGCAGATCATGTTTGGCCAGCTATTGGCCGTACGTGCTTGGCCGCTGATTGGCCATACACGATTGGCCGTCGATTGGCCGCTACGTTAGGCCGTTGATTGGCCGTAGACATTTGGCCGTCAATAGGCCATTTTCTGCAGGCCGCAGGTGGGCCATTCTACGATGGCCACCCATTGCCCGAACATAGCCTTGGGTCATTCACCTTGGCAGCCATTCACCGTGTCGGTTATGGCTTAGAGGTGTTACAAAGATGACTACACAAACAACTTCGATTCATGCTTTTATTTATGCATAAACTACTGGTTCTCTTTCTGCCGCCTTTCTGTGCGGCCTCCGTCCCGATCACTTGAAGTGTACAAGCACTTCTTCGTGGTGCTTGCAATGAAAACCGTGTCAGCTGCCGCAAACTTCGGCTTCAGAAAAGCTGGAAAAAATAATAAATAACAAAACAAGTATAAATTTTGTAGAATAAACTCCCTGATACAGCAGTTGCAATGCAGTGTATACCCACTCAGCTTTGTTTCACACTAGGAGTCTGCTGGACACCTGCAACTCCCACTGTAGCTTTGGTAAAAACCACAAGCACTAGATAAAAAGGGCAGTCATCAAAAATGACACCGCAATTTCTGCGGTTTTCCTAAGTACACAATGTTTATCAGTCTAGGTTTCACCTCAATAAAACCAGATCACACTTATACATCTGAAACAAGGTTCCACCATGCAAATATACAAAGCGTTCTGCTGCATACCGTAACCATCAGAAATATATGGCATCGTGCGGTTGGTAACACCAACTTACTACGGAAGTTCATTTTTCTAATTTGACAGCGCTTTAAGCACCAAGTGGCTCTGACTTATAAGGCCCACTTTAGTGGAAGAATTGCAACAAATTAATTTACAATGCACACCATTTTCTATTATTTACCAAAACCTCCCCAAATGGGTCCACAAAACCTCCACAAATGGGCATGTTTACCTAATTATAAAAGGGCCATACCCACTGGCTGTAACAGAACTGAATGCAAAGCAATGAGTACTTGTTTGACTTCAAGAGGTAGGTTTTGAAAGCTTTTCTGTAGTCTATGTTCGCAGTAGAGTACAAACTGCTGAAAAACTGGCCATGTTTGGGTTCATTACACCTGAGAGCACTTTGTATGAACTGGTATAAATGTTATATGAGCATGAATGCTTTCGGTGAAATGAGGGCAGGTTACGATGTCATATGAAAACAGTTCGGTCTACACAGTAGGTAGAGGCAAAATGTTCGGAGGCTTGGCTGAGCTGGCATTCCATGACTAGAAAACAGTGCTAACTGACAAATACATGACAATGATAGACGGTAAGAATGTGCTGTTTATAACGCCTACACAGTCGGTATATGGTACGCAAGTTTCCTGTGGTGGAAAAATATTTCTAAAGCTCTGAACTGTGGAGATACCACTGACGGGTGAGCAAGTCTCAAAAAACCTGATCATCTTGTGATGCAAAACATGGATAGATACAATTTGAAAGCTTTCAATATGTGCACATGTAACTTTAATAAAAGCAGCAGAAACCATCGGATTGCTACCCATGCACAAGTCAGTTATGACTTGTAAGCTAAAAAGTCCTCGTATATCATATTACCTTCATACACCATAATATTATGCATCAATCCCACCAATAATTTGAAATTTTTGGTTGCGGAAAACCACGTTTCCAGTGGAGGCAAAAAGCAAAAAACGCTTGTGTCGAAGTTTCGGCGCATGTTAGAGATCCCCAGGTGGTTAAAATTATTCTGGAGCCCTCCATTACGGCACGCCGAAGCCCAGGTGTAGCCCTACAACCAGTCAACAAATCAATCAGTCGATTCGAAATTTTCTTTGCCCAACTGCCCTTGAAAGATTTTGAGTTATGGAAGCAACCTCTAAAATACCACCAACGTAATAAAATATCTATACAGTCTACGCTCGTTACAGCGGATCCGGCAACAACGAACTTTCGGTTACAACAGACCATTTCTGTTGGTTTGTTTGGTCCCCATGCATTTTAAGCGGAGTCCACTCCGCTCACAATGGACCCGCCTATAGCGTACTATTGGCTACAACAGACTAAATTTTGGGCTAAAATGTTTTTGGCTGAATGCTTATAGCGGACTTCCGCGGTGCCGGCACCCGATATGCTTTTTCTTTGTTTATTTTGGCGAATACACTGTTATGTCTGGCAACATTGACGGCAGCCGGGCCGTTGGCCCAGCCAAGCCAAGCCAATGCCGCTGGCCTTTTTTGTTTTTTTGAGCGACCATTGGCATGAGCGGAAGGCTAGCTGATTTCACTGATGGATAAACTAAATACGATTAACGCTGTTGAACACGGCGAAAAACAGGCCGACATCGCCAAAAGTACAGGTCTATCCAAGCAGATGGTCCGTTCGACAGCTGCTGCCGATAAACGCGGCTGGTGGGTTTGATCAACAGCGCTTTCGAATACGGAAACTGACGCACTCGGAGTCGAGTCTGCCCTCCATCTTCACAGGCTTTTTAAGTAATAAAGAACTCAGGTTCAGTGAAGCTCGGCATTTATTATTCCCACGCATGCATCGTTCGCGTTCCGTTCGGTGAAAAAAGTAAGAAATTCCTAAAGTAGGAGGTTGGCTCCCATTCGTTGTGTGCAATCTGCCGGTGGCCGTGCACAGTCCAACTGGCAGAACTTCCGATATTTACAGCTGTCCATCAGATTATATCGTAGCAGCTGTTTTAATGCCCAGACTATAATTGTAAGAAATGCGGAAGCTTCCTTGGGGGAACGTCAAGCAGCGATCCGATTTGCTTGACGAACGGTGCCTCGTCACGAAGGGTTTTAAAAGAGCCTGGCTAATTCTGCTAGCCACGACTGATTTTATAGCGGGTTAGTAATTGTGCTATATTCTTGCTTTCTTTGCTCAGCTTAGCGTGCGTCTTTACGCACTGGACCGCATGTGCTAGGCCTTTTCCAAGTGCCGGTGCTAAGCTTCGGAAACAGCGTTTTTAGGTGATTCTTTCCCCTGCGTGAACGCTGTGCAGAGGTGCTGCAGGCGCGTAGGAAGAACAGAGGGTCCGCATGTATGTGCAGTACTGGTCAAAGTCCGCACTTTTGCGCTTGTATACCTCCGCCCCCTCCCACCCCCAACCCCAGTCAGATACTGCATACTTCATCTACAGTGGACGTTTTTTTCCGGATTATGAGGTTCCGTTGTAACGAGCGTGGACTGTATTTGAAGTTTTTTAAATGGACCCTCTCCAAAAGCAATCCACATTATTTATATTATTTTCCTGAAATAAAGGGACCCTGCAACACTCTTCGTGCACTGCAAGTAAACCTGCGCGACGTTTAGATTACACGTCCACGTGAAGCTACACGTGCACGTGAATTATTACGTGCACGTGAAATATTACACGTGCACGTGAAGCGGTAAGCGCGCAAATCGCCGTGAAAGACGTCGAAAAACCAACCGCACTCTCTTCACTTCTCCTTATTATGCACCCCTGGCATGGCCTCTGCGACGTCAATCGGGCCATAGCTGTCCTTGCTCTCCTATTGTCTGGCGCTGGTCAACTTCGCGGCTAAATTCTTGCATTTCCTGTGACGATCTGCCGTCGTCGGCGCTGTGTATGAACCTCTTCTATGTCTGAACCTGTCCGCATACTTTTGCTGTTTTTTTGTTTTCAGTGCGCGCGAAGTTTGAGTGACGAACTAAATATTCCACTTTCAACGAGGCCACTCGACAAAAAATGTTTATAGCTTCAAAAACGCCCTACCAGCCTGTGCGCTTGCTTGCGAGCAGGCCGCCATGCCTGCTTTTTTGTGGTACCAGACCGGAACTAGACCCGTCCGCGTTGCGGGGTAAAGGACAAAACTCCCCGGCCTGTGACATATCGAAGGCCGCCGAACAGAATGCCGTGCGCCTCCCCTCTCTCCGGGAGAGAGCGCGCAGCTTTCGTCGCATTGTCCGCGGTTGAGTTGAGAGGGAACATTTATGCGCGATTTTTCATCGCGCGTAGTTTCGCTTATAGTGAGCGGATTTTCATAATTCTTGCGGGAGAAGATTGCTGGGACAATCGACTTTACCCCAAGATACATTCCGAGTAGTCTATGGTAAGTGTTGCAGGGTTCCTTTAAGCCTGCACTGCAAAACAGAGGCTGTTGCTAAGGGAACCTGGAGCTTCATCTGGTGTTTATGACCATGAAGGGAGAAAGAGCAGAGAAGGCTGAGGCTGAGAAGGTGTCAGGTAGTTGACTTCTAAATCAGTTTGGGAGCACCCTGCTGACAGAACTTTTCAGTGCTGAGGCTGCAAAAACATTTTGTAGCAAGACACAGCACATGCCATACTACAAACTGTTATAAAATAGTGACAGTTCTGCTCACCACGCTAGGAGCTTTGGCTCCTTTACTTAGTTGTTATTTGTGGGGGAGGAGGGAAGCAAGACGATAGGTGAGAAGAGTGGTGCTGAACTTAGAAGTGAAATAAATTGTTTAGGGTCTTATTTGTGGCCACGCAGTGTAGCTCAACTATGCAAACATTGAAGCACAGTTTGGAAGTAATGCACCCCACCTACACATTTATAATGCTCCACAAAATTAAAACACTCCGCTGGTGTGCAGTGTGGCTTTATTTAACCTCCACCTTCGAATTTGGACTGATCTCTTAGTTAATAATGAAGCACAATTTGCATTTGTTCACACACAAGCTTATACAAGTTTAACATGCTAGACATTTGTCCAATGGTGCCCTACAGTGCTTCATAATCTATTTCAAAATGACAACACTCCTCATTTGACTTACTCCAGCATTTGCACCAATTCACTGGCCACCCACAACAGTATTATATTGTCTCATTTATGGAAAACATCTTTCCACAGACCAGCCTATATGTAATGTTCTCCTGACATGGCACTGAGTAGCTCTACCAGGCAGCACCTGACAAAGCCTTCACAAGAATCCTAGCATTATAAAGAGACTCACATTTTCTCACAAAATAAACAACCTTGGGCCAAATATGAGTGCATGGCAGAAATAAATTATTCACAAATACCATCTGTCCAAGCTTCTCCACGTCTCCAAGGTATGTGTTGAGCGCCCTCATCTCTAGGGCATCCTCAGCGGGCAGCCTAGGGCAGTCTTCGGGAAGCACAGGAACGCGGACACCCGTGGCCCCTTGGGTCCTGATGGCTTTCAGCTGGGCCAGGATGTCCGCCTGGTTCCGCAGGGCCCTGTCCCAGAATTCTGAAAGACAAGAGTAAATGCTACAGCTGCAATACAGTACAGCACAGACCTTCAGAGCTGCAAAACTCAGCACTGTAACCAAGACGTGCAAAATTTTTGCTTTGTGCATCATTTTTGCCTTGTGCGGGCTCGCCGTTTTGGTTAGAGATTAATATGTGTGTCGCTCACCAAGAGGGAAGAGAAAAACTGCTGCAAGTTTGACTGGCTAGAGGCTTATACAACACAGAGTGCAAGTTTTCCACAATGGAGTGAGCCGTGCTGTTTCCATGCCTCATAAAACTGTGGCAACAATGTCTATTGTAAATTGGTTTCAAGCAACGTTTGGTGCTGATATTCACAGGTAGGCATCCTGGCACCTTAATGAAGTGGAGCATACAAGTTTATAGAAAACAAATTTTGGTGACAGTACTCCTTTAAATGTGAAGTCATTGTGACATGACTCCACGTGATGGTAATCTCATATGACAGTTGCACTTTTGTGTGTTTTTGTCACCATTCATGCTTTGTTAAAGGCTCTTACACAATTATGTCACTCCAACTACCTCAATGCCGAGCCTATTTTACTTTAATCCGCAGCTATGCAGGAAAGTTTGTCTGCAGGCGTGCAGTGACGTTTAAAAGTGCAAAAATTTCGAAAGCATTTTGACAATGCCCTCCAAAAAACTGTTTCTGCTCAAAGATTCTCACGACACCATGGTTGGGCAACCTAAAAAAGGAAAAGTGTTTGACACGCTTTCTTACCGGCTTGTTGTCGCATCATCTCCTGCTGTTGTTCCATCAGCACCTGCAGGCTCGCAATCCTTTGGTCTTCAGTGCCACCTGTGAAAGAATATAATGCAGTATATGTTCAGGCTCTTTATTTTTGCATGAAGCAAACACAATACCAAGCCCCACTTCCAACTGCCGGCCTAAAGAGCACCCTGTTTGTCCGAAAAAAAAAGTACTTGAAGTTCCTAACATGCTTAAGGCACAGGAACAATGCACAACATGTTTTACGCCAGGGTATCCCGGACTAGAGAAAAACCCCCACCATGTGGGTGCGGAGACATCAGCACCTAAGGCTCGCATAAATAAGGTTTACTCTCTCGCCTCCTCCTGTCGCAATGTCATGTTTTGGGATAAATATTTTCATACATGTCAAAGCTTCGAACTTGCTGTTGTAGCCTACCTTCAATGTGGCTTGGCAGCACTCTTGACGATACCCAAATTCACAAACAGCCACCACAGTCAGTTGTGGTGGCTGAAGTGAATGTTCCGAAAACAGTGGAACTTAAGCAGGGGCAGTTGCCATGCGCATCTAGCTTCTTTTTAACCTCAATGGTGCTATCCTCATCTTGTGAAATTCCTTGCCAGTAGTTCTAATAAAACATTGTGCCCATAGCACTTCTGTATGATAGCTTTCCAGCCACACGTGAACAGAAGTTCTCTTTCACTGGATTTCCCGACCTCACGGGAATTTTGAACATCTTGAAGGTAGCGCACTCACACACAAACACTAAGAAAAGAGACGACAAACCACAGCACTGTGGTTTGTCCGAAATCCAATACCAACTAGCCCAGTTCTCACTTTCTCATGGGAAGGGAGCTGGCAACTGGGTGGATAACAGTTGCAATTTGCACACCACTACCAAGGGGGCACAGGAAGAAGGACAATACAGGTGCAGGGTCCTATGTCCCTGCACCTTGGTTAACGCTTTGGTAGTGATGTGCAAAATTCAACCTTACGAACTAGCTCGGCTTTCCTTACTACTGCAGATAAGTTATCTGCTTCGTAAAGTGAATTTTCTATAAGCCTACGATAGCGTTGATGCTACAAACAGGACAACATTGTTCTGCAACTCTGTGGACAAATCAGGTCTGCTGAATCAGACCAGCAGCATATAGGTAATGACTTTGCTGCAACTGTATATAAATCAGCTTTGAACAGCCGTAAAAGCTTATACCAATGGCAGCAGTAGCATTTTCTTTGGAATTACACTAATCCCTCCTTATAGCGAAATCACTTTACTCGAAATAACGCTTTATTCGAAATTCCCTCAGGTCCCAGCCCAAATGCATGTATTTCAGACCGCATTACTCGAAGATCACGAAGAGCTTGACCCACTTAGAGTGAAGTGAACAGTGGAGGCGCCGCCGAGCGGCAGCGACCCAGCTGCGAGGAAGGCTGTCAATGTGGCGGGTCAACACAAGCTGGTGTTTCCCCGGTGATCTTCTCGAGCCGGTCAAGCTCGATTCCCCCGCACGGGGCACCTTGAGTATTCATGGTGACGGTGAGCAGTGACACCCCAGACAACACCAAACATCCTAAGGACATCCCAAAAAAGGCCCTAAATCCCATGTCCCAAACAGCACAGCTTATAGGCATCCCTGGGACTTCCGCACTGGGAGTGTCCTAAAAATGTCCACGAATGGCTGTGATTGGGATGTATGCGGAAGCGCATGCGTGCTTTTTGTTGATGGAAGAAGAAAAACTTTTCTTTCCTCCATGAGCAATGCCTCGTGTACCCGCAGGGAGCGCGTGATTGTTACAGGAAGTACTTCAGAGAAAGGCTAGTTCACTGATTAAACCAACTGAAAACGCTGCTTTTGAGCACGGCAACTTTCGGGAGGAAAGAACCGTCCCGCTCAGATGGCCTGCTGCTTGGTTCTGGGTCTGCCTTGTTGCCATTTTATTTCGTATTTATGTACAATATTTAAAACTATAGGTTAAAAACTAAAATTTCTATTTTATTTTAATTATATCTCAATACATTTTTAAAGATTCGTTGTTATTCTACACGTCTGTGAGCTTTTTACGAAACTGATTCAGCCGATTCAGCCATCGCAGTTTTATAAACATGGCCGCCCGCGGTTGGAAATGTGCGGTGATGTGCGCCGTGCTCCCGTGCTGCTGGAACGTCATTTCACAAGGTAACTATTGCAAGTTGTTTATATGTACCACTCAGTGTTTAAACCCTTCCAATGCCCCTCTTGTGTTTTATGCATGATTTCTTGCTCTGTGGTCGAAGGTGGGTGCTCAGTGCGGTCGAAAGGCTTCTCCCAGGGTGGCGGGAGAAGTTGCAACGCTTGCTGCACTGTTTCGCGTCGCTCAACTTGTTTTGTACCTCTAGCTGTTGATTATTTTACATGATTTATTATACAACTAGTGTATAAGGGCATCACTGCAACAGATAAAAAAAACGCCGCAGATGCCGGAAAAGCCGAGCAAGACCAACTCTAGACAAAGAGACATTATTGGGCCTCAATAGTTTGACTAACTAAAACTTTTCGCGTAGCTTCGTTCCTGGTTCTAGGCCTCAATCATCAGTCCCGCGCTACCCGGAACGAAATCACTCATTTCTCGCATGTATTTAGATGAAACGACGTCTCGGGTTTTGTCAACGCGTGAGACAGTCCAGTGACAGCCCTGGGTAGTGACTGCGTTTTTTCTCTTTTTCTTTTTTTTTCAGAAATGATAGAGCGGCATAGCGCAGGCGTTATGCGTTATAATTTACGCGTTTAATATTTTTCACTGAATAGCATGTCAGTGTGTTATGTGCTCAATTTACTCAGCTCGCGTGATCGCCTGCCCTTGTATGTGCTAATGACTGTGCTGCAATCTAAATGTGGCTTGCTGCTGTAACTTTGCGGCCGTTTGTAGATGGGCATGTTGGCGACTACACAACCTCCGCAGCAAAGAGAATTCCGGCAAACTATGCCACAAATGGCAACGTGATCTGGGCCGCTTTGAATACTCAGATCTGGGCCGCTTTGATGACTGTTTTAAAGAAGGGCACTGTGGGGGGTAGTTGTGCATCATATTTAAAGGGCTGCGTAGACTGACTTCACAGTGCGGTTACTCTTAAAAAGCCTTAACAATTTTTCATGAGCGGTAAACACAACCTTTCACTCATTTTGTTTGTAATCTTCTCAAATTGCACGATATTCATTTTTTTTTCATTTCATTTTCACTTTATATGCTCTGAATATAGGTATTGCAGTCAGTCTTTAACTGCCAAGCAGCTATATTTCTTTTTTTTTTGCCAGTTTCCTGTAGTCTCTTGTCGGCAAGCAGACACTCAGAGATGCAGTAAGCAGTTTTTACAGGCAGCTTTAAACCTGGTGGGTATTACCAGAAAACTGCGACTCCCGTGTCTAGTGTCGTCCTTGTTATTGTTACTCTGTTTCACCATTGGATCCCAGGGAAGACTAATGTAATGGCGCATTTGATAAAAATTTAATGGTAAATGGCTGCAGTAGCTTGCATGTGTGTGATGCGTTGTGCCAACAAGCATGATTGTAAGAGCCAGTTAAAAATCTCTTGACTGAAAATTATTTAGAAAAACTGTTTCATTTACATCTAAAGCAGGTGAAATGTTTGGGCAATCATGGAATGTAAAGGTCATGTCCATGAAACAGAACTAAATAGCAAAATTTCTATCACACATCAAATTTCTGCGCAAAACAACCCGCAAGCTCCTCAAGGTTTTGCGTGGCAGCGGGCTGCTTTAGTGTTGTGAGTTCTGGCCGCGAGGTTTTTTTTGACTGCTGCGCAATCACGAGAGCATGTATCAGGAAGGGCATTGTGAGAGATCAGCGAAGCTCAGCTTTACTCTAAGCATGCCGTTTTACCCATGGTGTGAAATCACCATCGGTAAATGTTTATCTGTACACTTCGGTAATGCTCGAGTTGTGTTTCCTTACTGGCAGTGTTCAAGCTAGCCGGTGTCTGCACTGTTCATTGAATTCATTACAAGTTGTTTTCTAAATTATGTGCAGGCAGCTTCATGAGCCACGGAAAGTCTCCCCAGCCACAAGGAACTCCAAAAGATAAGAAGACAGCAACACAGTTCTGACGTGCTGCGGAAAGAGCTGCAGCACACTAGAAAATCCTTGGAGCTCCAATGCAGTGACTGCCAGGAATGATATGAAAGTCGTTTAATCTGATTTTCTTTTTCTTGATTGCCCATGTATATTTTCCTGACACTAATCTAAACTGTTTTTTGTTCTGTGTGTGTGTAAGCTACTACGTGGTAAAAAAACTACGGATTTCAGGGCATCATGCCAGAATAAGGTGCATGGCAGCAGTACTCCCTCAGGGTGTGGTTGTCCACACCCTGTCTAGTTTTGAGTGATATCAATATTATTTATTTTAGGGTATGAGAGACAAATTCAAATTTAAAACTCGAGAAATCTTATTTTGCTTCACTTGCCTCTGTATTTTTCAAGTTATAGAAAACAATTCAACAGAAACTGGATAGATTGCTGTGCATTCATAATACATACCAATTAGTGGCTGCATGATGGAATTCAATTGGTTTCAAATTTCTTCATATTTCTGCTGAAAAATCTAAAAAGGGAAATTCTCTACTTGATATTTACATGACTCAGTGCAGAGCAGTGATAGTTTTTGTACATGTTGGCTGTAGACTGATTTTTTTGCCGTCAAAATTTGGCTGCATTTATTTGGAATTTTTTAATTGCCAAGGTTAAAATGTCGCAATATACATCCTTGCACGGTCCCACATTTTCAACGCTAACTCATAAGTATGCATGCACATATATTTCCACATTTAGACCTCAGTGCGTAAAATGGTAACAAAATGCAGCCAAATTTTAAAGGTAGGAAAATATGCATACAGCCAACACGTGCGAAGTGTTATTCTTCTGCTCTAAGCCGTGTAATGTTACCTGTTCATCAATTTTCTTTCGTTAGCTTTTATTTGCCTTTTAGCAGACAGGTGAGAACCTATTTGGCTGAGAACAAATTTGTCATCATGTGGCCAATTGGCATGTCTTCTAAGCACACAGCAAATGTCCTCCCTTTGCGTTGAATAGTTCTACATAATTCTTTTCGAATGTAGGTACACGTGATCGAAAATTTATTTTATAAGTTTTTTTTCATTTGCAGTAGGTTTTAGAGCTAGTATTTTATATCAATCAGAACTAGATCAGCTGGCCTTTCGAATGATTTCTAAGTGTGTGTGGTGTGTGGTGCCTTACGGTAGCCCCGTATTGTTCAAAAGTGGTCGCGCGGCCTGAGGGAGTGTGACGGCCACATTAAAGGGCCATGCAGACAAATACAAGCTTGTTTTCTTCGAAAGATTTGGGGTTTTGTAGTGCCCTTTGCACATGTCGGGCAGCAAATGATGCTTTATTCGCCAAGAAATAATCAGTTCAAGTTAAAATTTTGATTCTCCTGCCAAATCGTGTGCTTTGTGACATCTGCCATGACATCACAAGGAAGGGTCTTCAAGCTAATTTCAAGTGCGCCGTCCTGCCTGCAGCGGACTGCGGAGCCTTGTTTACCATCAATCCTCTTAAATATCGTCACCATGCTGTCTTCACCTTTGCTTTGTTTTTGACTGTATTTGCACCTGGCTTGGTTTTATTACGGTAGGTACTAATTGCTTCGTGAAACATGGGGTACGTCTACAATTACGGTCACGTAAGACATGTCGCTTACACCGCTCGGCCAGTGTCGTCTGAGACAACCCCAAAGCGCCACAGTGCTGTGCTGCTATAACAAGCATAGTGTGCGCAGTAGTTAACACCAATACGCACTGGTTCTTCTTTTGTAACTTCCATTGTTCCACCCCACCATTCTTACTGCTATAAAATGAATATGCATTACACTTAAGTGAAAATAGCTTATTCTGCAAGCTTACAAGCCCTGCCTAACTTGTGTTTGCTTTTGCTGGCCTCAGCCAATCGCACGGCTGTGCGTATGGTGTCATGTGTCCTAGTGTGGGAAGTGAGCTAGTGGGTCGCATGGCAATTCCCTTTTTTCCTAATTATGTAGTTTATTTGAGCAACGTTTACATTTAAAGGGGCAATGGAGACAGGTCAAGTTTGGTTCCTTCAAAAGATTGCCTCGGTAGAATCAGGTTGACACCACTTTTAGCATAAACGTCACTCAAATAAGCTACATAATTAGGAAAAATAGGGAATGGCCATGCGACCCGTTGGCTCATTTACCACAGCAGAACCTATGATGTCATATGCCGAGCTGTGCGATTGAGTGAGGCCGGCAAACGCAAATTAGGCAGAGTTCATAAGCATGCCCAAAGAGCTATTTTCATTTAAATTTAGGGCACATTCTTTTTATATCGGTAAGAATGGTGGACAAACAGTGGAAGTTAGGAAAGCACATGTAAACATTGAAGTACCTCTGCGTACTGCTGTTGTTACTGCATGCACTATGCTTCGTTTAGATTCATAGCACTGCGGGGCTTTGGAATTGTCTCACACAACACTGACCAACTGACGCAAGCGACGGTGTCTTACGTGACCATATTTGGTCGAGCGAGCACCATGTTTCACAAAATGATTATTTTCTCCATGAATAAAAACAAGCCATGTTTAAATACGGTCACAAACCAACAACATAAGACTGCTTTCCGTGGTGTGGTGGCGCCATCTAGGTCAACTAACAGTAAACAAGTCTCCGCTCCACACCAACTTTAGCTGAAAGACCTGCTCTTATATCGCTGCAAATGTCATTCAACCACACGTTTGGCGTGAAAATCAAAATTTTAGCTTAAATTGATTAATTTCGCAGTGAACAAAGCATCGTTTGCTTCTGGACAAGCAATGGGGGCACTAAAGAGCACGAAATCTTTCGAATAAAACAAACTTGTATTTTGTCTTCATGGCCCCTTTAAAGTCATGTCAAAATGTTTCTATCGAGGCAATCTTTCTAATGAACCAAACTTGTGTTTTGTCTGCATGGCCCTTTTAATGGTTTTCAGTAACTTTCTGTGCACTAATGTGCTTTTCCTGTGTTGTGAAACATGTTTCACCTTTTGGTATTTCATAAAGTACAGCACTTTCAGACCTTATTCTTTATGCCATAAATTGCTTAGAATTTAGGCTCACTCTATTTTGTAAATGAATTTTCAGGTGCATGGCACATTTCTGATGTAAAAGAGAAGAGACGATTCTTATCTTTCTGTACATAACTCGTGCTACCTTTAGAAATTTTTCATGTGAAATTTCACTTCTGCTTCAACTAGTCGAATTTATTGTCAGAAACAGAAGTAAAGTCATGCATCAAGTTATAAAGAACTTTTGTTTGTGGTATTAAAAGTGTATGGTGTACCTTCAAGACCTAAGTGCTGCTTGATTTTGCCACTGATCTCTGTTATGTACGAAATTCGTCCAATAAAATGGTTTTGCAAGGTTTTGCAGAGTTCTAATGGTGCACTTGAGTGGAGGAAAAGCTCCATTGCAATAGAATGTTGAGCTATAACCACAAGCATTAATCAAACGTGTCCTGAAAAGGACCTACGAGCACCTTTTTGGAACATCCCAAAAAATTTCCTTTCTTTGCTCTACATGGGATGTCAGACCTCCCAGCAAAGTCCTGGTCTGGAACATCCCAGCGAGGTCTTTTTTTGTACACTTGGGATGTTTTGGAACTTAAGTGGGATGTACCTGGGAGTTCCCGAACTCCCAGGTGGGACATCCCTGGTACTTACCTAGGATGTAAGTGCGTTGTCTGGGACCGCGGACCCCGAGCTCCCAACATAAGCCGTGTCCAACCGTGGCGAGGTGTTTAGAGGTGAAGGGTAGAAGCCGTAAACGGTGGCCGTTGGAGCCTTGGTCAAGCTTCGGCCGATGGGCTCCCTGCCTGTCTACCAGGCAGGGAGCTCCGGGACCTCTTTGACTACCAGGGTAAGGTCAAAGGAGAAAGTACCCCCCGTCTCCCTGCTTTCCAATGTAACATATGGCATTTTCCAAACCCCCCCTCAAACGTAATCGGCCTCCGAAAAGGGGCCGCACCGAAGTTTCATTTCCACCTCTTCCAACAACTCTCTTTTCAACAACCATAAACAACTATTCCCGTTTTCTTGTAATTGAGTCAACTGACACAGAAAGATCTGTCGCTTCATTGTCTGTCTTCTTGGTATCGAAGTTCCTGACAAGTATAATTGGTGAGGCGTACAAAGCCAAGAAACAAAGAACTGGGCAATTGCTGGTCAAAGTCACCAAGCAGCAGCAGGCAGAAAAACTCTTGAGCCGGACCCGAATCGGTGATCTTGACATCAGGGTCACGCCCCACCGCAGCTTAAACAGCTCCCAGGGCGTGATCTCCGATCCCGATCTACTGAACGAAACTGAAGCCGACCTGCTGGAGGGCCTTCGAGGTGAGGGCGTAACAGGGGTCAGGCGCATAAACATACGTAGAGAGGACAAACAAATACCTACAAAGCATCTTATCTTAACTTTTGACAGGTCTAGCCTTCCAGAATACATCAATGCAGGTTTTGTTCGATGTCCGGTCCGGCCTTACATCTCTAACCCGCGGCGCTGTTTTAAGTGCCAACGGTTTGGGCATGGCACCAACTCCTGCCGCGGCCGCCTTACCTGTGCAAAATGCGGCCAACATGACCACCCGTCCGAAAACTGCAACACCCAGAGTTTCACCTGTGACAACTGCCAGGGGCCCCACGCAGCGTGGTCCCGAACTTGTGAGAAATTTAAGCAGGAAAAACAAATCATCAATGTAAAGGTCACTGCGAACTTCACCTTTCCAGAGGCGAGAAAGAGGTTCGCCTCTTTCCCTCTGGGGAGGTACGCCGACGCAGCTCGCCGGGGGGCGGAGCGGCGTCTGGTGTCCACAGGGACCCAGTTCAGCGAGTCTGACCTGGTCCCACCCCGCCCCCCCCCCTGGGTTGCCCCTGGCAGCCCAACCAGCCTCCGCACCGCTCGCTCACCCAGCAGCGGCTGTGGTGGCAACAACGTCTGTTGGGGATGCCGCTGCATCCACTGCTTCCTCTCTACCGGCCAAAAGCACACGCAAAGGCACGGAGATGGAGACGGAAGCAGTTGCAGCGACCCCCTGCCCCGCCTCACTGCCTGTGCCACCTGTGGTGCTCCCCACGCCTTCGGCACTGGCAGCGCAAGCAAAGAACACCCGAAAGGGTACCCCGTCAAGGGGGCCCAGTCCGCTGGGCACCCCCTTGCCTTCAGATGACGACATGGACGTCGAGCCCTTCCGGCTTTCATCGCAACGGAAGGAACGGGCCTCGACGTCCAGGTCAGTAGAGAAGGCAAAAAAGCCCCTCCCAAGAGTGCAAGCCCCGAAAGACCCCACATAAATAATCAGTCTCCAGTAGCTCTGAACACATATTAATGGGAACAGAAAATATTGTTCAATGGAACTGCAGAGGCCTTCTGAATAATCTTGACGAAGTGTATGAGATTCTGCATGCCAACCAGCCAAGTTTAATGTGTGTCCAGGAAACACATCTTAATTCCAAACACACAAATTTCTTGAATAATTACCTGGTATACAGGAAAGACAGGGATGGCTGTACACACTCTTCTGGCGGTGTGGCCATAATTGCCCGCAAATCCTTAGCATGCTACCCTGTCACCTTGAACACCGTCCTTGAGGCTGTAGCCGTCCGCACAATATTATTTAATAGGTTGATAACTGTATGCTCCATCTACATTCCTCCTGATGTAGCATTACGAGCTCTGACTTTGAGGCGCTGGTCGACCAGCTTCCTGAACCATACATCCTAACAGGCGACTTCAATGCACACAATTCTCTTTGGGGCTCTTCTCGCACGGATGCCCGAGGTCGCCTGATAGAGAAGTTTTTAACATCCTCTGGAGCATGCCTTTTCAACAAGAAACAGCCTACATACCATAACATAGGACACAATACATACTCAAATCTTGACTTGGCTATTGGTTCGGCAATTCTCTTTCCATGTCTTCAGTGGGGTGTTGGCACTGACCCATATGGCAGTGACCACTTCCCCACCTCACTAACATATATAGTTAAGGGCCCATGCAGTCCATCTTCCCACAACAGGTTCAACGAAGCAAGAGCTAACTGGAATACATTTACTGAGACATCCAAACTACACCACACATCCATAGGACACCTACACGTTGAATAAGCTACCCAACTGCTCACGGCGCACATCCTCGACGCCGCCGAAAAGTCCATTCCCCACGCCTCTGGTACCCCGCGCAACCAGAGGAGGCCGTGGTGGAATGAGGACTGTAGGCGGGCGCGAGAGGCCCAGAACAAGGCGTGGGGTATCCTCCGTCGGTACCCCACGTCGGGCAACCTTATTTTGTTCAAACGGGCCAAGGCGTTAGGAAAACGTGTGCGCCGTGAGGCAAAACGAGAGAGTTGGCACACCTTCCTCACTTCTATCAACTCATACACTGACACACACAAAGTCTGGACACGAATACGCAAGCTCAAAGGACAACATGACAAACAGCCTGCCCCTGGTTAGTACAACAGGGGACACACTGGAAGACCAGGCTAACACACTTGCACAACACTTCGAACACGTGTCCAGTTCGGCACACTACACAAACACTTTCATGAAACACAAAACATCTGCGGAAAAGAAGTCCCTGCGTGATTACAACAAGTCGCACACTTCTTACAATTCTCCTTTTTCAATTAATGAGCTGAAGGCAGCCCTGACAACATGTAAGCCTTCAGCTCCAGGTGCAGACAAAATCACATACACTATGATACAACATCTACACTCAGACACCCTTGAAACACTTCTACATCTATTCAATAACATATGGCTTTCGGGGCACATTCCTCGCTCTTGGAGGGAGGCCATAGTAGTTGCTTTCCTAAAGGAAGGGAAGGACCCTTCTTCTCCTGCCAGTTATCGTCCCATTGCCCTGACAAGCTGCCTGTGTAAGCTCCTCGAGAAGATGATAAACAGGCGACTCGTGTACTTCTTAGAGTACAACGGTCTTCTCGAGAGCTGCCAGGCAAGCTTCAGGGCAGGGCGGTGCACTAACGACCAACTCGTCGCGCTCGACTCCTATATAAAGAATGCTTTCCTCCACAAACAATATTGTATGACGGTATTCTTTGATCTGGAAAAAGCGTACGATACCGCGTGGCGGTATGGCATCCTAAGCGACCTGAAGTCCTTCGGCATGTCGGGTAACATGATGAACACACTTGCCAGCTACTTGTCTCAAAGAACCTTTCGTGTGCGCGTTGGAACTGCACTCTCTAGGGTTCATGTGCAGGAAAATGGAGTACCACAAGGTGGAGTTTTAAGTTGCACCCTTTTTATTGTGAAAATAAATTCTCTTAGGAAGGCGCTGCCACCCTCGATTTCCTGTTCAATCTATGTAGACGACGTGCAACTCTCCTTTAAATCCTGTAACTTGTCTGTCTGTGAGCGCCAGGTCCAGCTTGGTGTTAACAAGCTAGCTGGCTGGGCAGATAGCAATGGTTTTAAATTTAATCCAGGAAAGTGCACTTGTGTTCTGTTTTTCCAAGAGGGGTGGCATTCGGCGGATCCAGGACATTCGACTCCACGGTGTCTCTATTCCTGTCAAAAAGGAACACAAGTTTTTAGGTATAATCTTTGACGAAAAGCCTTCACATTCATCCCACACATAAAACAACTAAACATAAGTGCTTAAAAACAATATCCTGAAGGTTCTGTCACACATCTCTTTTGGTGCTCACAAACAACTTCTTTTACGTGTTTTTACCAGCCTAATAGGTTCACGACTCGACTATGGTAGCGTTGTCTATGGGTCAGCCACTAAAACATCCCTCAGATTGCTGGATCTTGTGCTTCATCTAGGGATCCGCTTGTCGTGTGGCGCCTTCCGAACTAGTCCAGTCGAAAGCTTGTATGTAGAGTGCAACAAATGGAACCTACAACGTCAGCGAGCATACACAGACCTCCTTTATGCTTTTAAAATTTCATCCATGCCTCACCATTCTTTTAAAGCAGTTTTTAATGATACCTCCATGACTGAACTCATTTTAAATCGACCATCGTTCTCTGCGCCCTTCTCTTACAGAGTTAGAGAGGAAGCATCAGAGCTTGCTGTCTCCTTTTTAGATACCATCCAAAGTTCTGTAACAGATTTCATAGCACCATGGCATCTCCGCCCTGTGTCATGTGACACATCATTTACACATGTAGAAAAAAACCGAGCTCCCACATGTGCAATTCTGCAGCATTTGTATTTGCAGCAGAAGTACCAATGTTCTGAATTTTATACGGACGCTTCTAAAACTTCCACCTCGGTGTCCTGTGCGGCGCATGGGCCTAGCCTTAGTGGCACTAGAACACTTAACAGTAATACAAGTATCTTTACGGCAGAGGCTTATGGTGTACTTCTGGTTGTTAATCATATCCTTCAAAGCCACATCCCACAATCCATTATATATACAGATTCTCTCAGTGTTGTGCAGGCGTTGTCGTCAACAAAGTCTTAGAAAAATCATGTTATAAATTTAATAGTCAAGGGGTTATGTCTGTGTATGTCCACAAATTTGAACTAGTCCTTTGCTGGGTCCCTGGCCACTGTGGTATAGCCGGGAACGAAGCAGCGGACCGAATGGCTGCTGCTGCTACACTCTCGAATACAGTAGATATACCCTCATTACCCTACACAGACGTGAAACCACACATCAGACAACAACTTCGCGAAACATGGCAAACGCACTGGAGTGAACAGACAACAAGTTACACGTAATAAAACCACACTTGGGACCATACACCACTGACACACGCAATAGATACACTGAAGTCGCCTTGGCCAGATTACGGATAGGGCACACTCATGCAACGCACTCGCACCTTCTCACTGCATCTTCAAGACCTCTGTGCAGCAGGTGCGGAGAGGCCCTATCCGTGATCCACATCCTCATACAATGTAAGGCACTTCAGACAACACGACACAAACACTTCAGAGAACTCTACAGACAACACATCCCATTACATCCATCGCTGTTTCTAGGTGACGATGCCAGTGTTTCTGTGAAACGTGTGTTTGATTATTTGTCAGACGTTAAGTTTTTAAACCTCATTTCCTATCACGCATAATCAAATCTGGCCCTATACACCAGCCATCACCATTATCTTTAACTGATTTTACTGTGTTCGGTTGACACGTTTTTTTACCTACCTTTTTGTGGTAACCACTTCACTTCATTACATAAACTTTTCTCTGGCGCTCTTTGCCCTTAGTCGGCCTTGCGCCATAAAAACCCCGCCATCATCATCATCAAGCTCGATTCGCCCATCTGCCTTTATAGAGACAGTCCAAGTGCACGATGGGCCATTGAATTTTGTTCCTAGACATTGGTCAATCGTGTGGACGCGACGTGAAGACCGGCACACTCGAACCGTAGATTTTGTAATGTCGTTGACAACCGGGTGCCAAAACACTCTTGTGTTGCAAACTTTACGGCTGCACACCTCGGGAAAAAATTGCCCAGTGATCATTCAAAGCCCCTAGTGCAAAACCGGTCAGTTTTCATGATTGCGCTGTGCACCCACAATCTTTGTGCACCCACAGCTGTTAATCTTTTTTGCTCAACAAACACAATCTCAGACTCGAGCCACGGCGTTCGAACACAATCTCAGACTCGAGCCACGGCGTTCGCGGTGCTTTCTAGCGCGAAAACTGTCGTTAGCGTTCTGTGTCGCCCACACGCCCCCTATAAAAGTGGCCACTTCCACTGCCACTTTTAAGTGCGGGGACCACAGCGTCATGCCATGCTTGGCCAAATTGGAGTGCGGGTTGCTCGCGCCCGTTAACACCTTGGAATAGCCAAAGTTCACTGCCTTGTTTTGCTTTAGTGAATATCTTGTGCTTTGATTCCTAGTAGCTGTGGCTCAATTTAAGCTAATGCTTTAGCTTTTCTCGAGTGGTCTATTATATCGAAATACCGCTTATAACAAAATTTTTCGCCCTCCCGCTGACTTCGTTATAACGAGGGATTACTGTAAATATGCCTTTTATGATTTCCATATCACAGCAACAGAGTGTTTGAAACGTTAATTTATACATGGCAGAATTTGCCACCATCATTTTTTCCATTTCACTATCAGTGCATAGCAGTGATGGCACCACCGACAACAGCAGGTTGTCATGCTTGCTGGCAAATGCGAAAATAGGATTGTTTGGACGCATTCTTGGACTACAAATAAAAGTTTCAGCATCCCGTGAACAAATTGCTTGGGTTGTTGAGTCACAGTAGATTGCTGAAAACTTTTATAAAGGCACTTTTCACACACTTGCATTCTTATAAAATTCATATAAAATTCATATGGCTTCCTCTAAAATGAAATGGCTTGAAAAGTTTTGCCTCAGTCAAGACATTACTTTCTACCCAATGCATGTGCAAACCCACCTATTGCACAAGCCACATGTTCACAATGTTATATTGTGGAAAAGGGTCCTAGGCATACCTGCTGAGCTTGGCCGCCCAGTCCTCTCCTCCTCACCACAGCTCACTTGCAGTTGCTGACTGTCCCACTGCCCTGCACGTAAAAAATTGCAGGATATCATATAAGGCTACCAAAACCAAAAACAAGGCCCAAAACTGGCAATGCGAGAAGAAATTCGTAATAAGCAGTGGTAAGGGAGAGGGGGTTGTCCCTTTATTGGTCACTTTAGTTTTTAAAATGTTGATTAAAGATGACTTATGTAGCAGTGAATCTTGCTACAATCTTTGAGGTTGAATAATAAAACACCAATGGTTCACACTAAACTTTTGCACCAGAACCCCACTTTGCCTGCGTCAGACACTGGTCCAAGAAACTTGCTTGACAAATCTTCCACTCTGGTGTCTGCTCGGAAACGAATTGGCAAACGTCTAAGTCAACTTTACAACGATTAATACTGTCATTCTGCACCGCTGCAAGATATTGCAACTAACCTGCCCAATATATGCGACTGTAGACACGAAGGGGGCAAAACAAGAAGGAAAAACACATGGTCACGGGCCGAAACCACTGGGTAGAGGGCCATATTTAAAAAAATAAAAGTACAGCTGCAAGCCACGTCACCATATAAAACTGTGCATTGGAACGGAATCAATGCAGCTAATGCACACAACTAGCTTAGCTCATCCCTTCATAAAATTGCTCTTCAGTGGCAGGGCAGCTGTGCTTTTAATTTGCAGAAGCATTTCTAACCCAGCGTCCGGACAAATATTAGAAGCTACCATTAACCAAGCCAAGTGGCAGAGTTTGCTCTGGCAAGCATACGTTTGTGCCACTACAAAAACAGAATAGCGTGGTTGCAGCTTAGGCTCTGTGCAAAATCTTGCTTGTCCAGCGTGTGATTTCATCAGTAATTTCAGTAATCCTTGCGTTTTGTAACAGTTGAACAACGCCAATCATGATAGTTTGCCAATTTGTTTTATCATCAGTTTCAGCTTCAATTTGAAACCGCTTTCAAAAATGCCCCTGGGTAATTGAAGTAGGCATGCAGACAGGAGTCTTGCACCCACAGAGCTTTTACTATCAGCCAAAAAACAAAGCAAAACTCCGAAGCTACCCTTTCAGTGAAAGTTGAACGGTCCATCTGCTTCTCCCACCGCCAACCATCATAGTAGCACTGACTCACAAGAGCAACATGCTTGCCGAGGTCAGGGTGCCAAGCACAGACTGGCAAAAGTGAAGCTACACAGAATGCCCCAGTAGAAGAGACAAACCTGTGCCAGCGATTTTAAGGCTGCCATTGTTACACCTAGCATTCCAGAAAATGTTTTGTGAGCGATTTCATTAGCGATACTGAAAAAAATGTTGAGCTATACTTTTTTGGTATTACTGACTCCTTTCACGTGTGTGCATTATTTACATGAGGAGTATTGCTGTAATAGCAGTACCTAACAGAGCCGAGGGCACAATGCTGCCAGACTAGAAGGCACGAGGTTTAAGGGGGGACACTGGTCTTAAAAAAACTTTTTTAATTTTTAAGTATACTCTCTGAAACTCGTCAGTCTTGCTGCTTTTCCTCCACTGATTTTAAATATGGCATTATTTTTTTGTTGGTCAATTAGGTCCCGAGATAATTAGAGGTAATTACCATTTTTGGAGGAACAATAGGCAAAACTGTTGTTAATCAAACTGTAATCTTTACATTTTCCAGCACTATGAACACTGGTGAGTGCAATAAGACAATCAGTTTTTTATGCATCGCTTGGAACTAATGTTACAGCTCATTAAACCTTGGTGACAACACTGGCAAGGAGCCATTTTAAGTACCAACTTCAAGTGCCAACTTCAAAGTTTTTCAAACACTGAAGGTAAATGAGCTAAAAAATTAGTTCCAAGCAATGCGTCAAAAAACTTATTGTCTTATTGCACTCACCAGGGTTCATAGTGTTGGAAAATGTAAAGATTACAGTTTTATTAACAACAGTTTTGCCTATTGTTCTTCCAAAAATGGTTAATTAGCTCGAATTATCTTAGGACCTAATTGGCCAACTAAAAAAATAATGCCATATTTGAAATCAGTGGGGGGAAAGCAGCAAGACTGACAAGTTTCAAAGAGTTTACATAAAAATTAAAAGAAATAGTTTTAAGACGAGTGTCCCTTCTTAAGCAATTTTCTTGCAATTTTATATTCAGCTTTACACTCCAAATAAAATGGTGGACGAAATCGATGTATTAGAAAATAGCTTACTCCAGAGGATTGAAGACACATCGCCAAGAACATTATACCATGTATACCTTCTGTGCTTTACAGTCGAAGGTACTGGCAGCAAGGTACTTTCTCAGCACTACCAAAAAAAACCTTTGGCAAGTCATTATACCGTAGAACCCCGTTGATACGTTCTCGGTTCATACAATTTCCTGATTACTACACTTCCAATTGAGAACACTAAAAATTCCCCATAGTGCGTTTCTTACCAGATACCTAGTACGTTTTCCTGGATTTTCCATTTCTCCCTCCCGTTTTTTTTTTCACGCATATCAGTGAGATTCTACTGTATTTCGTACCCTTTCAGCCAAGATTTGTACGAGTAATACAAGCACAGATTCGTACGTTGTACAAGAAATTCAGGAGCTCTAGCAGGTACACTTTTCCTATTGATTAGGGTAACTAACAACAAAGTAACATTCAACGTGAAGCATGTCAAACAATTTCCAAAAAACAAAACATTGTATTAGTGAAAGCAGTGAATCAAAATATGTTGTGTAATGAGTTCAGCTCACTATTTGCAAAGGTGGCGTCCAATGGGACAGCTTACCTAGCTCAGGGGCCACGGCTGCAACGAAAAAAAAACACAATTACAAACATTCAGAAAAGTCAACAGGCCAACTCTGCTCAAACTTGCAAAATGTGCTAAATGGCCAGAACAGCACAATATTAAGTGACGTGACTTCGCTATTGCGCATTGAACACGATGCGATGAATCTTGGGTGCATTTTTTGAAGGTTTGACAGGTCCTCAAAATCTTTAAAAAAGTTTTAGTTGGGTGTTTTACATGTGCAGGGGTGAGAAAGCTGAATCAGATTTGGGAGCAGTTTTTGGAGCAGCGAAATCTCAATTTTGGAACAGAACCATGATTTGGAGCAGAAGAACGACATTCATTATGTCTTCTTAGGAGCCTAAAACAATCAAATTTTGGGCAACTCGGGGAGAAAAGTGCACTTTTTAATCGGTTTTGAACGTACATAACACTGAAACAGCCTTTTAATACAGTTTTTTCTACCAGAGTATCACAAGGTACAAACCTGAATATCTTTCTACAAAACATCTTTAAATTCTAAGGCTCTATGCATAGATAACGTGGAGCTCCATTGAAAATATCAAATTGAAAAACTAAGCCATCGTAAGGCATTATTATTATCATCTGAATGCCGAAATTATTATTTTTGTAATCCCACACTCGGCTTTGAGCACAAGTGTAGAGCCAAGGCGAAGCTTGCGCAAAGCGACGTGACAGTCGGCGCAACCCCCCCCCCCCCTCCCAGCCCTCCTATTTCAATTCCGACAGTGCACGTTCACTACGATCATAATTTCAGTAACGATGGTATGCCTAGCTATCTCCCTTTCGGCATTAAATTTCACTTCAGATAGATGAACCATTGCAATACCACTAGCTTGCAATAATAGCCCGTCTTGCAATCGGACACTACTTGAGCATTTTGCGGCAATGTAGCCTGCGCCGCTACTTCTGCATTGTCGAGCGTCCCATTCCCGCCACTGGCAAGGCAGAAATAACTGAGCGTTTTATAACACGGCAATGAGTCTGAAATTTCACTTCAAGCACGCACTGCGCCTCACACTCAAGGCCGAAGGCTGAAACACGGCGAATTCGCGGGCACCACATTGTTTTAGACGAACTCCCTCTTTCGAGTCACGCAACTTTCTGCAACAGATCGGACGATTGAATGTAGACCCACCCACCCCCATAACCACAACCACAGTAGAAATCGGTGAACAGCACTCTGCCTGAACCACGAGCAACTGCTTTACCAGGCGGCCATATTTTCGAATCTTCACCACACAAAGATGGCGGCGCCCACTAACGTTGTTCCGGAGACAAGGCACTCCAAAAATTGCCCTTTTTTCTTCTACTTGCACAAGTAGTTTGTCGCCTCTGTACAGATTTTTTCTACAGGACTTCGCAATGTTTTTGATGGGAAACTTTAAAAATGCACAGAATATAACATGTACAAACCAACATTGTGACTTTCAAAAGAACTATCTCGGGGACAATGTGGGTTTTTTTATTGAATGATCAATGAATTAAACCTCTACAAACAGCAGCATTTTGGGAAAATTATGTAGTCCGCAAGCATTTTTCTCCACTTAGAATGTTTTGGAGCAGTCTGGCGAAATTTTTGCAATTTTCAAGCTTTTGGAGCAGCGCGGTGCAGGCAAACCAATTTGTATCAAAACTGTGCAATATGCACAGCTGTCTCACCCCTGCATGTGGAAGCTGATTGACTGTAGCGGTCAAAAGGCTGAAGCCTACACCTGGGCTACGAGGCGCACTTGTAGTGAAGGGCTCCAGATTATTTTCACCACCTGAGGGTCTTGTAACGTGCGCCGTAATGTCAACACCTGGGCGTTCCTGCTTTTCGCCTTTATCAGAGAAGCACAGCTGGGAATCAAACCAGCATGCTTGGGCCCAGCTACACCACACAACATCACAGCCCCTGAGCCACCACGGCAGGTTTCACGTGCCAAAACTACACATTGTACTAGTGAAAGCAGTAAATCAAAATATGTTGTGCGAAGAGCTCACTATTTGCAAAGGCGGCATCCAATGGGGCAGCTGGCATGGCTGCAGGGGGCAGTGCTGCAACAAAATAAAACACAATTACAAACATTCACAAAAGTCAACAGGCCATCTCCGCTCAAACTTCCAGAATGTGCTAAATGGCCAGAACAGCACAATATTAAGTGATGTAACTTTACTAAAGCTAACACGAAATTGCCCATTGAACACAACATGACGAATCTTCAGTGCACTGGGTTTGACGAGTAGCATCCCAGTAATGCTCTTCCTCAAGAATGTCTGAATAGTTTTATTTGGTGGTGTTTTACAAGCCAAAACCTTTTAAATTTTTAATGCGAAAATGTTTGGTGTTTGCCTCACTTAAGAAAGAAAACCAAGGCTCTCCCTCTTTTTAAAATTAACGCGCAAACACATGGAGGATATTGTTTTCTTTTTCATTTCTTTATTCTTTGCCCTAGTACGCCCTATAGGGCGAATTCACTGACCACTGTCCCGTCTGTTAGAGGTACCTGTGCGGCAGCACTGACTTCATATGATACTTGCACACAGGCACACGGACAGTGGCACAGATAATGCACATCACAGCATACTAGCACAGTGTCACTCCTGTGAGCTGCTGTTCTTCATTCATCATGTGGCTTCAAACAACTGTGGCTGGAGTTATGCAAATTTAAGCACCCAGGTCTGTGGCGAGATTTATGGGGTGATGGCGCGTGAGACAAGGTACCAGAGTTGTTGTGCCAACCAGGGCTGCTCCGCACTTTTTAGTGGAGTCTGTGGCCATGAAGTGCTCTGGTGAGTGTCGTCAACCTGAGCTCCCAATGAAGCTGTTGAGTTATTATGCCAGAAGTATCGGTGGAAACGATGATGGCGTATGTACAAGTTTAAATTTGGTGCATGGGTGACAGCCTTCTAATTTGGGGCAACGAAGTTTCCACCGGGTTTAACGTGTTTTTTTTCTAGACGAACTAGAAGTTACAAACACAAGGCTGTGGAACACACTTGGGGAGTAGGGAACAGTCGAAGGCAAAGATGTCATTGTATGTCCACAATTACCTAACGAGTGGCCTTGTTTAGCATTCACACCAAAGCCCTAGAGGTACCCAGGGTTGAGGGTGGATGCCCAGTGTGGTTTAAAAGTAGGCCGGCTGGCCTGAATAGTGAAATTTTGAAGCACTGCGTAAGACCTCGAACTAGTGACAAGATGCGAGATGAAACCTGCACCACCCCATCGTCCTCACCTGCAATGAAATGTGTGCCACAGAATCGGCACCGGTAAGCCTCATAATGGATACTGTGGCAACTTCGCAGCATGAAGCCAGACCAGACAGCCTTCGAGCACTGCCCTAGACTTTGCTTTGGAAGCACAAAGAACCTGACAGACGTGAAGTTTTCGTCATGCAGCCTGTTTCATGTCCGTTGTGGGAAGCATAAATAATGCGGTAAACAATTCCAAAGTGAAAATATTGTCAGCCACTCCCTACAAGGCATTTGAAAAGCCATGAATCATGCAGCAAAAACAACCACACAAACAAAATTGCCAACACTCTGCTGCAAACCACATTTCGAATTGGGAAACATGGTGTCTGCGCTACATACAAATGGGAGTCAGCGACACCACACAGGTTGCGCCATCGTGTGCTAGAGGGGCAAGTGCATTCTCCTCATATATTTGTAACTGGTGTACATGTTTCACACTTCGCAAATTACAATGCTCAAATTTTGACTAACATAGGCTTTCAAATTGAAAGCCACAATCCATTCACCAGGTCCACTTTTAAAGCAGAGCTTTCTACCTCTACCAGCCAACGGTTCCTTCGTGGCGTGCGCGACAAGAAACTCCAAACACGGCTGGGGAGGGGGAGGGCGGTTTTCACTCACAGAGCAGTGTAGATGGCGCAGCGAATGGTTACCCAGCGTTCCCCACATGCAAGTGCCTGCTCACACCAGTAGAAGTGTCAGTTGGGACGGCTTTGTCGTCTGCTTTAGCGACGAATGTTTTGGGCCTGTTATGGTGCAGCTTCACGTCCAGTGCGTGCTTCCTTTGCACGGTTTGATTAACCTGTTCGACAGCACCTACTGGGTAACCCAGACCCAAAGGAATTAAGTGGTCATACAGCAAATATGTTAAGGATTGATTTGCAGGGCAGGAAAGCAAAATGTATAGGCCACATACAGACATCTGGCCACTAGAGAAACGCTACCTTCTGTGCACTGCTTGCCACGAATGGGACTCCGTTTTCTAAATTGGTGCATACCAATTCAGTTATATTTTAACAGGTATTACAAAAGGCGAAAGGTTCTCATAAACAGCGATTATATAGGTTCCCTCAGCTTTCTCGCAATTCTCAAACTAACTAACTAGGTTAAATCAGTTAAATAGGAATAACGAAGCTCACATGCCAAACTGTTTCGGTGTCAGCGCTTGTGTCTCGCAGTGGTATGGCCCCGAGCTAGCACATCAGGATGGCTAGGCTCCGCTGTCTCACCCTTCGAAAGACGCTTCTCTCCGTTTTCTTTCTGCCGATGCACGGCCGGGCTACAGCGGCGGCAGCCGCCGCTCTAGCCCGGCCGTGGCTGTCACTGCTGCTGCTTTCAGGACATCGCCCCCGCGAACTGCAAGTAACGGCTTGCAGAATATCTGGTTTCACTCTTTGTGGAGCCACGTGTGTGAATTCAAGTGATGTTGCATGGGCAATTGTGGGTTTCGTTTAAAGGTTTGCTTTCCAATCACCTTCACAGCGTGGATTGGAGCCGATTTTTTTGTTTACTAAGGCAAAAGCTTAGGAATAGTGCAAAGGATGCATGTTGGACTCTCACTTTCCAGGACCCAGGTTTGAACCCAACAACTATGTAATCTTTTTTTTTTCTTCTTTACTGTTTACACTGTCGGACATTTTATCACACCATATTTAAGTTACACTGATGCCAGATGCCGCATCTTTACTTATTTATTGGGACATTTATAGCTTTGGCATTTTTACTTGTCAATGAGTAGAGCTCACATCCTGACGCAGCTTGATAGTGCTTAAATGGCACCTTTGCTACACAAGACAATAGAGGGGAGAAAACATCGCAGACTACAACGTAACGCAGGTGCAAAGGGGAATATTGCAACATTGTTTTAAATGAAAATATAGGCGTACACATGGCATCACACAGTTATTCCTACAGCTCCTAAATAAAGACCTTAAATTTCTGAAGATGCTTTCGATACCACAGAAATGATAACCACAAAGCCAGCAAAATGCTACAAAAGAACACTGACTGCCTATCCCATACCATTTCGAATCCTGTGTGGCACTTGCTGGGTGTGGAACGACAGCTCGTCCTCGTCGGTGCTGCTGGCACCTAAAAATGGCCAGTTCCAACAAAACATACCAACTGAAGTGTTCAAATATTTTTGTCTTTTAGTCTCACATTCTAACTAGTAGTTAAAAGACTAGAGTATGATTTTAAGCTTAATAAGTTGAACAAGCATCCGACTTACATGTTCCAGGGAACACTGGTAGCATGGGACCTAAAGCAAGACAATGAAATTGTTGCACAGACGACGTACAAAAGAACAAGACGATTCAGCATGCTGCAAACCTCCCCATGCTATCTGCCATGAACATTGGCAAGCGTGTTTATTCTCATCAAAAGACAAACGCTATTCAGCACCTAAGAAGATAAAAAAGGATGGTTATAAAATACGGCCTATCTTCATATCTGGTAACATTAAGGAAGAGACGGCAGAAATGGGATGTTTCTTTGGCATCTGTGTACATCATACGATCAAATTCCTTATGGTTCAAGGACATTATTCAAACCAATTATTAATCAAATGCATATCAGTAGAATTAATTTCAGTGATATCTCCTTATTGTTGTAATGGAGTTTAGTGCCAACAGATGCTCTAAGGGAGGCCCCCCCAGGATTCCACTATACAAACATAACCCTGACACTCGTGCTGGCACTGGCAAGTGTCACATTTTAAGTTGAACAAATAATACGATTTGCAAATGGAGATATGCCTGCTGCAATAGTATGCAGAGACGTTTCCTGCCCTTTCTACAACAGCATTTTAGTGTCCACTGCCTTTTCTCCTAACCCGTTCGTACACACAAACCACCGCTACTGGTGAATAACGACCTGGTGAATAACGGTCAGAATGATTAATTTTACTGCCCTCTCCTAAAGATGTTGAGACAAGCACGAAAGCTTAAAAGTGCACCAAACCTGAGCTGAAAGTGCGTCCAATTGATCCTCAAACTTTCAAAGACTGAAATTGCAAACGAAGAAGAAGCCCACTCGACGATTTTTTATGCACTAAGTAAAAGCGTCTATGAACAACCTCAAAGAATATCAATACATAGTTTAAGCGCTAAAAGTATGCACTACTGTGCTCCTTCTTCATGATAGATGCATGCATTGTATTATCAAGCACCGTTCCTTCAGGCATGCGCATGCCGTGTCTACATAACTTATTGGAGATTTTCGCTCGAATAAAAAAAATGCCACCAATACCACAAAGGATGTTTTCGCTTTACAAAAGTAACACAAACAGTAATCAAGAAGCAATATAGAATACTATGACTATACACACCAGGAGGAAAACTTCCTTGTAGAGCTCCTAGGGGCCTGCCTTCACGTGACCCCCTCAATCTTATGCGCTTCTGAGGTGGGGTCTGCGAATCGTCCGCATCCAGGTTTGAAGTCAGCTCAGCGTTACGTACATTGTCCAACGCCTGCTGAAATGTCGCTGTATGAAACAAGAAAGTACCACGTAATTATTTATCGTTATTAAAAAAATACTGAAGTGAACTTGTGAAACTTGCTCAGATCTGAGAGTCGGTTATTGGATCAAATAAAACATTCTTTTTATCACTCATTTGGGCCCTAATGAAGAATTTAATCTGACTGATTGATTATGAGGTTGAACGTGTTGACGCTTCACGGGCAATGAGGCGCGTTGTAGTCAAGGGCTCTGGGTTAATTTTGATCACCTGGGATATTTTACGTGCAGCAAAATCGCGAACACACGGGCGTTTTCACTTTTCGCACCCATCAGAAAAGCGGCTGTGAACTTCACTTAAATCCGGAAAAGCAGTCACCCAATTCCTACAAATCACTTCAGTGCCTTTTTAAAGAAGCGCAATTAAAGGGATAGTCTACGTTTTAATGGAAGGCTATGCTTCGAGTTATTTGAAGGAGCTGTTTCTTGCACTATCCTTCCTGCTGATTCACTGATGTCAGACATCATGACACTAATCAGTTCACAGGCTTAAAGGAGTACTGACACGAAATTTTCGTGTTGTTTTTTTCGCTGCTATGGGTATATACCAGCCCAGTAATGATAGAATGGTACTTTAGGTAGTATATCGCTGCGTAAATAATTATTTACAGCCTCGTTTATTCGGGTCAGTTTCAATTTCGACAAAAATAACACCAAGGCGGTTGCCATTACAAGGAGGCACTCCTGAAGTCGCTGTTCTTGTCGCACCCATGACAGCCTGGAAGCGCGTGCGAGCCCAGACCGGCTGTGGTCTCCATTACCTTCACACACCCCTGCAGCATGACGTCAGTCCCAAAACCGTGACGCGATACACACAGCTTACTAGTGTGCATCAACCGCAGCCAGCACGTCGGCCACATCATGGGAGCCCTGCCATCTGCAGTTTGGGGCCAGGAGAAGATTGCGTCATGCTTACCCACTGTGAGCTTTCTCATGCAAGCAAAGATTAAAATGAATTTAAATTATGTTATCCTGAACAGTTACTGTTGAAACTTGCTGGGAGATATCGCCTTATACAAAAGAAGCTTTATGCATAGTTATCTCAGCTTTGAAATTTTGTGTCAGTACTCCTTTAAATTTATTGCTTTTCTACAATCTTTAACCTGTATAAACAGTCCACAAGGAGTCTACATTAAATTTGAAGTAAGTAACAGCAATGTTATGAGGGCTCCAGTTGCATGAAAACCCACTGCAAACCAGTGAGGTGTTACTGCAGGAGTTCCGAATGGCAAGAGCAAATTCAGCATAGCGTTTTCTAATATGCCACTAATTGCAGATAAACCAAGGGCCCAGACTTCAGCCTACCCATGCCATTATGAATGACCTGGATAAAGGTATGCAATGCAGCCACAAGTGGTTTTTTAAGAAACTAATTTCAAGATCCCTTTATAGCTGAAGCTAATTTCAACATCAACATCCCTTTATGCAAGCTAACACAAATTACCATGTAGAAAGTCTGAAACAATTTTTTTGTTGTGCGGGAAATCTGCAAGAGTCCCCCCAAAATTGTTTTATGTTACTTAATTTCGTGGTATGGAATGGAGGTGGTGCTCAGATTATAGAACCCAAACAAAAACAAGGTTTGCAAACATTGTGCTTATTTGTAACACTGTTTTGTGAGAGCCAAGTTAAGTGTATCTCAATCACGAATTGGAACCAACGACCTCTCAACAGGTCCCGTGCAAATGCCTCTTTCTGTCATCACAAGTAAAAAAGGTGCTTACTGTAAGAATGCAGGATTCTCGCTGGGTGCCTTGATCAATCAAGGCTAGCAGGCAGCTTCCGCTCCACCGCTTGCAGCACCGGCTCCTGTGTCTTCATTGGTGGCCAAAACACAAATGTTCTGTGTGCAGACCGGTCCAGCCACCATTCTGGCACTACATATGTAGACCAGTCGTCTTGGAACTCCACTACGTGGAACCTGTCGAATTGAAATAACAAATCAGTGTGCAGGTGTATAACACTTGGGCAGGTTAGGTTAAAATTGGAGTTCCTTCGCCCATGGTTGGAATAGGACCATTCGTGGGAGACGTGGCGTCAATCATTACTTGTAATTGTGAAGAACACAAACTGAGCCATTAATGGGACAATCGGAAAACACGATCGCGTCCTGACTTGCCATTGGGCGAGGACAATCGGAAAACACGATCGCGTCCTGACTTGCCATTGGGCGAGGCGCATCTACTGACGGCTGATATGGCGCAATACAAACTCTGCGGTACATCATTCGAGCGCGCGCACGTGCGTATCTGGTCTTTCTCTGAATGCTACTTTATCGCTGTACAACAACCTACAGGCAAGTTCTTGTTCGCATGAAAGATCCGACAATTTGCAGCGACACCTCGGTGAAAACATAAATCTTTCGGGATAGCTGACTCGCTTCTGTTGGGAGAGTGGGCCGAAAAGGAGAGAAACAGAAAGGCCTACTTATGGCGCACCGAAGTGTCTGTGTACCAAAAAGACTGCGCTTGAAATGAGTAGCCAGTTAAGTGCTGCATTGGAATGTTTCAAATGTCCCAGACACAGTTACCCACTTTTTGTCGGCCCTCTTTGTCACCGGTAGCACTATGCTGCATGCATCAATCAAAAGAGCAACAGAAGCTCTGTTACTTACGGTTTAGTCATATCGGCAAGATGATGACTAGTTGAGCAGGTAATGGTCGAAGCACATACCACCAACAAAAAAAAACGTCATCCTAAGCACACGTGTTTGCGGATAGCCAGAGCACGGTTGAACCACAGAACAGCGAGGTTGAACAAGACGCACGCAATGACTACGGTGAGAAAGAATGTGCGGGACACACTAGGCATTAGATGCAGTAACTACTTACTGATGATGATGATGAAGTCTTCTTGGTTTGGAATATTAGCCAGCGCCACCTCGCCTAGCACTGCTTTGTTGCCTCTTCGCGGCCGCCAAGAATAATGGACCTTTTTCGAGTACCGGTCCTCCCAGCGACCGCCTCAGCGAACATAAACTGGCAGTAAGGTGCGCCCACAAGAATATTTGGCTTTCGAGGACACAGTGCTCGAAATATCCTATTCCTGCAATCCTTCCCGCACCCTCCTGTCACCAGTGCCTTTCACATGAATGTCATGGTAGCAAACGCACGCTCACGTAATTAGCGTCACTAAATAAGCTACGCTTTATTTAAGCCACGCTTTATTTAGTGACGCTAATGCCTTTATTTGTGGTGCTAGCGTGACTAATCTGCTGTGGCCGATCAGCGCCCGTTTTTCTTCACTTCCTTCGTGGAAGAATTTCCAAGACGGCTCTGGACATCCTTCTGCAAAAGTCACCCGAAAGAAAAGTGAAGATTGTTTGGACGCCAGTCCACTCAACCATCCAGGGCAACACGACCGCCCACGACATCGCCCGAGATCTATCCCTCCAGGCGACACGAGGGTGTGTGTTAGAGACTGCGTGTCCTTTGGTCACATATCAAGACATAACGGGGTACTGTAGGTGCCAAAGAACGGAACGATCTATCCCCCCGGTCATGAATCTCTAACCACAGGGCAGGAGCACTGCCTCCGGCTCCCCCAAACAAATACGTTTCGTCATCCGTCAAAACTCCACTTACTCCTACCCACGCAGTACTTCCCGCTGTGCAAATTTTGCGCTGCCCCCGGCACCCTGTACCATATGGTATAGGAGTGTACCGCAAACCCCAAAATTCCAAGAATAGCGCACCCTTCCCGTGAGCAGTGGGAGAAGGAGCTGTCCAGCTCTGGTCTCGATTCCCAGCTTCGGCTGGTGGAAAGGGCCGTGGCGGCAGGGATCTCCAATGGAGTCCTGGTCTGAGGGCCCCACACCACATTACGATGCTGTTAATAAGGTTTATCCTCCTCCTCCTCCTCTTAACTTTTTTCATTTGCATTGCTCCTCACTGGAAATTAAGTGCTCGGAACGTGGTCAGCCTCAAACATTTTAAATGCATAGCATTTTAGTAACTCACAATGTCACGCGGCGTTGGCGTGCCTTGTCGTAGTCCGCAGGCGCGCCTTGTCGTAGTCCGCAGCCAGGCCACTACACTATAAAAGAAATAACAGTTTCCGGAGCCCGGTTTCGAACCCATGACGCCGCGGGCGGAACGCACGGTGCCCGTCGCACTACCGACTGAGCCAAGCATAGAGTTTCTCACTAGGTAATATTGAGAAACTCTATGGAGCCAAGAAACCGACACAGATTTCGATGCACCGAACGCGCCTTATATCCTTCACTCATTTCTGGTTTGTTTCGAGAGCGCTACACACGTTGTCCCGCGCCTCCGAAAGATGTCGACACGGGTCCCGCGATCGAGAGATACGACTTGCCGGCGCACCCCCTCGGAAATGCTGTGCATTTGATCTTTACTTGTCTTCGGGGCACCGACAGGAAAGAGGGCTTTTTGCCCTTTCCTTCGAAACGTGCAGCCCTAGGAGGCAGCCGCTCACTCCTCAAGCACCAAGCTTAGGGCGCTTAGGGGCGTCCGTTTTTTTTTATTTCGCCGGAGGCTACTGCCAAGAATGCGGTCTGGCAGCATATGTCATATATGCCTCGATAATGGGCCCTCCACGTACAGATGGGCCTCTTCGATTATCAATCCCAGAAATAAGGGATGGTAGTCAATAAACTCTCGTAAAGCAAAGGGGAGAATGTGGTAGGTCATTGAAACAGATAAAGAATTCGGAAAGACAGAAGGAAAGTGGAGAAAAAGATGCCCGCGGGTAGGATCTGAACCCACGACCTCCAGAACCCAAGCAGCACCAAAGCATTAGAAGAACGTAATTTTTTGTTTGGTGTTAACGTTAGAGCAATGTTCTTAATGTCATTTTTTCGAAATGTCTAACTAATGTTGTCAAAAACGTTACAATAATGTTTTGGAAAACATTATTTAAACGTCTGCAAAACATTTTTACAACATATTATTAATGTTAGCGTTATATTTCCCTAACGTTGCAGCGAACAATCTAATAACGTTCAAAAAACGTTTAAAAACAATGGAAAACGTTACATCAATTTTCGCCAAACGTTATGCGAACAGTAAGAAAACATTTGTACAACAAATAAATACTTTTGGAGTTACGTTTACCTAACGTTGCAGAAACAAGCTAGAAAACATTTTAAGAACAACTAAAAACGTTACAGTAACGTTTCGTAAAACATTATTGGAACTGTGAGGAAGCATTTCGACAACATATTAATTATGTTGGATTTACATTTACCTAACGTTGCAGAAAACATGCTTGAAACGATCTTTTAACATTTCAAAACCTTTTCAGAATGTGGACCAGGAACGTTACAGTGACGTTTTGCCAAACGTGTGGAATGTATATCGTTGAGCATTGTTTCTGTTATCCCCGTATACCGGATACGATATATTTTAAAGCATTTTCAAAATAACAAGGAAAAGTGAAATTTCAAATAAAATTTTATTTCATTTTGCATGGTTACATATATTTTTTTTATTTACATTTATTGCTGTGCAGGAGAGGCTATGGATAGCACACTTAGGAAGAGGCTCCATCCAGGGGCTGGCTGCGTCTGTGTGGAAAAAGCAAACAATTTCTACTGGAGTGCGCTGCACCAGTAGGCTATTTTTTGCGCGAAAAAGTAGTTGCCGCCTAAGGATTTGTTTAGTTAACAAGAGCGCACACACGCACACACTAAATGAAGCGTAAACGAACAAGCAGCTACGCAGCCACTCTTGCTAATCATATGACTAGAAGAAAGAAAGCGGACAAAATTTTGGGTCACCTGACTCCCAACTTGAATCCCCCGAGTTCACTGTTCCTTGCTTGCGGAGTTTTATGTCTTCTGCATGGTCCACATATTTTTATTAGGCAGAGATTAGGATGAAAATCATTTAATATAAATGCACTATTAAATTTTGAGAATATCAGTTTATTCTTACCGTGTGGGTTCCTGTGAGCCCAATATTTGCAAAGCGGAGCCAGTCACCAAAAATGTGGCCCGCTATCGACTGTGGCCTGGGTCACACCCGCAGCAGCTGGAAACATAGGGCGCGACTAGTTATGGGGTGCATAGCAGTTCATAAATTTACCTACTAAAACAAATCAAAATACGCTCTCAGAAATTTTATACACTCACCAAATACTACTAGGGGACGGACTCTAAGCCTCTCGGACCTTTTTCTTCTTTTCTTCCTGTCCAACTGTATATAGATGACAGCTACCTGAATCGAAACAACAAATCTGAAAATTCGCTTGGTTGTAGAAGCGACGTTTGCTCCTCCAGTCCGGCAGATATTTCACCTAAAAAAGAACACAAAGTGCTAAAAGGTATTACAGAAGGGTCACACAAGAGAACACACCCATTAAACACGAATGTGTATAAATGGTCCAAGTTTACTTACATAATAAAGGGAACCAAAGTGGGAATTTATAAACGAACAACTTCGATCCTAGTCTTTCTCAGCACTGAAAAAAGTTGTTTCGCATGTTTTAATACATGCCTGGAGCAGGCTAGGGGAAAAAATGAGGAAGAATTAAAGCATTTTACAACAACCGGGGCATTCTTTTTTTTTTTTGCACGAATGCAGGAAGGTTCAGTTTTTCAGTCAAAGCCATGCGCATCATTGCAGCAACTAAATTTGTTAGCGTTCACTTTAACCACGGTTTTTGTTTTTTCACGCTCGGCGTAGTTACTTCGTCATATGAAACGCACCCTATTATTCATCACTGCTTAACATTTACAGGATTTTTTAAAAGTCGGGAAGTGCGCTTGGAACCACGAAAGTAAAAGCCTTTGATTCAAGCTGTTCGAAACCGCACCACCGATGGACAGTACTACTAGAACTAGCCTTTTTGCCAGAAGCATGTCGGTTTAATTTCGGCGAACGACGGCTGTGCATGCTCAATGCGGCCGCAATGAAAGCGTGTTGGTTCCAAACTTCTGATAAAGTACGTGCAGTAGACAAAATTTTGTATCCAGAGTGACCTCTTTTGGGCGGAACGGCTCCCTTTAGAGGGAGTGGGTGATCGCTAGCATGACTAAGTACCTCCCACACCTCCTACCCCCAATTACCCCCTTCGGATCCTTATCGGCTTAGTTGAAAGTGGCACCTGCCCTGATCATTCCAGCTCCTGTTGGGCTAAGCGTTATCAATTTAATTCGCTTTTCCATTTTTATTGGCTAACCCGCTAGCAAGTTTACTGAGCAATATTTACTTACCGATTTCTATGGTTTCGGAATTGGCACTCATCGTCGATGAACTCCGCGGCTTTCCCGGTTTCAGGGTATCTTGAAAACCATAGCCTGCAATGAAAGTGACTTCGACTCTTTACCAGCTGCTATTTACCAGCCTTTTGGGGTGAATTTCTCACAACTCAAGAACGCGCTATGCTGCTTAAGGCATTTCAAAACTGTAAGTCGCAAACGAACGCATGTGCTCGAACAGCGCACTTTTTCCCACCCTCTGTGACACCTTCAGCCCTCAAAGTGCCCCCTTCTAACAAAGTTGGCTGTATAGTCACGCAGGTTGTCTGGTTGCTTATCGCCAGCGAAGAGAGCTACGACAAACGGCTCAGGTTTGCAGCTTTTAACAATAGCCCAGAAGTTTGACGAACTTTTTGCGATAGGTACATCGTCATACCGTCTAAGTTAACCAGCAGCAAAATAGGCTACCAAGGGGTGCATTATGGCCAGTTCATTTGCATTAGTGTCGACTATATTCCGAAGTAGCTTGTACCTCCCCCACCCCCCTTTTTTTTCACGTTAAAATTCCGGCGTTCCCAACATGATTATCGCATCGCCAGGCAATTTAGGCGATTATCGCATCGCCAGGCAAAATTTAGCACAGCGAACTAACGTGACACGCACATTATTTTGTTTCGCGTGCCCATGCCGCTACCTCACTTGCCAGACTTAAGTGAAAATCATTCGAATGTGGGCGAGGTTAGTTTTCCGAATTCAGTTTGCACAAGGCGCGCAAGAATCGTTTCCATGCAACGAACCCGTAACATCGATTCTTCCATCAATACTGCCTAGTATATTTCACCAAACATATCAGGCCCGTTCACACTTGCGACGAAGCGACGCGATTTCGGAAGCTTTTGCCGCCCGGCGACGGGTTTGTCGTTTGGTCTCGGCCAATTTGTCGCCGCGAAAGAAATCGCGTTGCTTGGCGGCAAGTGTGCACGGGCCTATAAGCAAGAAAATACTCACGAGCTGCTCCTGCACACCTTCCGCAATTCTTGTTTTCCTTGTATGTCGCTCACATTGCCCAAACGCTGCCTCTGGCGCTTCAATTTGAATATCCAGCGATTAAACGGGTCTCGGTTGGACAGACCAGAGAGAAAGATATAACTCCGTCGAACAGACTACCACTGAACAAGCATGCGCATATACTTACGTCTACAACTGCAGTGTGCCAGGTAAACGATCCGGTGCAACGACTGGAACTGGGTACGCACGCCGGGGTCCTCTCGGCAGTGGCGAGAAAAGACCCCTTCGGCCCTTGCCCTTTTTTCTTTCCCTCTTATATGGGGCGAGAAGGCAACTCCAAGATCTCCAAGCAACTTTCCGCAGGCGCTGTCTGCGGCTGAAACCTGTCTGTATAAACAAAAAGCCGTGGGGGGATGCTACACAAAGAAACGTCGCACAATGCGACGGGACACTTATCCACCCGCCCTTGGGGACAGCGCCACGGGGTTCGCCTTTTACATTCCATAGTGAAGACAGCCTTACCTGCTCGTCTCGACGAACAGAATGAGGAGGACTCGCGAGCAAGATTTAACATTATTTCAGAAGGCATGACTTTGAACGAAACTGATCGATCGTGATGCACGAATCAAGGAACGCTTCATAACCAAACATGAAATACGAGTGGCTACACGTCCAGTTTTATAGTAGTCCGGGATGTAGGGAGAAAATTTGTCAAAAACACCAGTGACATTTTTTATTTGTAAACTAGAACTTAAACATTTTCATTCACTAATCAGAAATATAATGCTTCGATGAAAAAAGAATTCTGGGCAACTTAACCGGTCCGGCTGGTGCATACCGAATAACTACTGCTGTGTGGTCACATAACTACAAAAAAATATTTTTTTTTTCGTACATGTATGCTTTAAACAAGCGAGTTACCCCTGCAGCCTTGAGCACTGTTAGCGAACACGATTACGTAATTTCTCGCCTGATCGCCGATAGAGGATGCCTTCGCCAGGAATGCCTTCGCACATGGAGTCCCCCCCCCCTCCCCCCCCTTCCCCCCGTTAAACGGCTCCGAAAGTTACAGTCTCACGACTAGAAATAACAGGATATCATTTCACAGTAAATCACTGGATATTACGTAGCAGGGCTAGAAACTGCTCTTTCTCTAATGTTTTCTAAAATGTTTTTGAGTGAATCTTAGCCCAATCTCTCCCCTGCCCAAAGAACCACAACTTAATAGGAAATAAGCCACAGCGAGTAAAATCAATCGGCTTTATAATAGGTGTTGATTAAAGTTTATTAAAGAAAAACATAACAGTGGACACAAATCGTAAGATAAACTTCTGCAACGCGGCATTAATAAAAAAAAATTCAGTAAGTGCAGTAAATAGTCTACCAAAATCAAAATACAACAATACAACAAAGCAAATAAGGCATACAAGAACCAGACAAAGGTCGGTGGCTGGTACCAACAAATATATTTTACATGACCTGCTCGATACAGCGCACCGCTGGCGTTGTCTTATTACTGCTGTTTCCAGGAAACAGTACGTGCACTGCTTGTGTACTCAAACGCTTCGACGTCGTTTTCTACCGGCGTTGTCTTCTTCCTTCGTGGCCCGTTAGGAGCACACTACGAGTAACCATGTCTATTCTTCAAAATGTTTTCGCGTAGTTCGAAAATGAAGTTCGCGTAATTCGAGGCTAAATATTGCCCTTCGGCTGCTTATCAGGAACAAATACTTCCTAATAGTCTTGCCCTGGCCTGTGTGAAGAATTCTGGCTTTGAGTTAGCACAATGTCTGCAAGGCACAAAATGGGAAAAAAGGAGTCATTTCAATTACATTTGAACCAGGATGTAACGAACTTCCATGTGACGAATTCCTGGATTTAACAACGTTTTTCAAATCCCCATTGCCAACCCCATTGAAAACGATGCGTTTTCGACCTGATCTTTATCGAAGGCATGGCAACAGTTGCACCTCTATGTAACGAATTTGCTACGCTGACGAGCCATTGTTTTTTGCACTTTTTCTGAAAAATTGGATGGAGATATGCACTAATTTAAAGAACATTGCCCGCACTGCAAACTACCGTGCGTTTCCAATGTGAGTGTGGTGTCGATTAGGTGCTAGGCCCAGCTGTCGGTGTGTATAGTCGCGCGTCTCCACTGCTTTCTGAGGTGTAGGTTCGTTGGTGATGAGTTCTGCTACTAGAAAACTAAAAGCTCTGTCTTTTTAAGACAAGCTCACAATTTCAGGTGCCGTCTCCGCCGGCAAGTAGGATCAACGTTGTCGTCCAGTACAGTATCCCAGCTAGCACCTTCTCAAAACGTTTGAGTGCAGCAATTAAATAGCATCAAGTTCGCGAAAAGGCGCCCTTTCAGCATACGTTTGCTCCTTGAAACTGGTTAAGGCAGCGAAGAATGTCAAAAGGCAAAATTGGTACTTAAGTTACGCTTGCGAATACAGGGGTAAATGGCCTTGATTCTTTGGATTGCCCTGTACTGAAAAACTTCGTGGGAAAGCAGAGGCCGCAAATAGCGCATTTTTTCACTTAAATAAATTCCTGAAGGGAGAGTTCACGATCCCTGATGTCAAGTATTTTGATTTAGTTTCTGCTTCATTTACGCGTGCCTTAAATCGAAACTTGCATATAATGAAGACCTGCATGTAACGTAAAATTGAATTTTTATCAACTTGGTTACATCCAGGTTTAACTTTACGGGTAACTCTGTATTTCAACGTGGTGCGCGCTTTTACATGGCGGATAAACCTAGACTTGCATCAAAATTGACGAATTGATTACGTCTGCCGCAAAGGAAAGTTTTCAAAGTTTCAATTTCGTCTCCTAAATATTTTTATGAAGTTTCATCAAAGGTTGTCAAACATTATAGCTTTTGCAGTAACTTAACAAGACCCGCAGCAGCAGTCATCAAAATATATAGGCAGCAATCGTGCACGCCAGCGCAGCGCTATGGGGAGGCATTGGAGCGACAGCGGAGGGCAGTTTATATACGTAGACGTTAAAAGTTGAAATCCGCTTTAGAAATACAGTTATAAGGCTACAAGGGAAGGCTGTACAGCTTGGTTAGATACTTCGCAAGGGTTCCAGTGCTTGACTTCACCTTGGGTCCAGCGCCCATCGACATCATGCAGTCTATTTCCCGACAAAACTTATAACCAGGAGGCTAGCCGTTTGTAGCGCGAGCGTGAGCGTAGGGTATCATCATTTGTGAGCACTTACGCGCTCGTATAGGCTCGAGGCAGGAGCATGGATGTATGGTTAGCAACCGCCACCAACATGTTACGGAGAGGAAGACGTGAAACGAAGATGTATTTTGTGGGAATTGCGGAGCTCCGCCATCTTGCCTATCCCTCTCGGCCCGCCGCGGAGGCGAGAGGGGTGGTACCTCTCTCTCCGCGGTCGCGCGCTTTCCCCTCCGGGAGGATCCCCGTGAGAGCGGGGGGCGCGGCCGAACCCCTCACGTGACAGGTTTGCCCGGAAGCTCCGGCGGGCTGGTCCGAGGCGGGCGACGGAGGTAGGGCCTCTTTGGACACGAACCATCGTCGGGAGCGGCCGTAAGTACGACTCGCTCCTTTTGGCCTTCCTTTGTCCGCCCTCGCGCCTGTCTCTCCCGCCCGGCTAAGGTGGTCGGCGGTGTAGAACGACGCGCCCGACGTCTCCTTTATTGCATTGCAATAAACGTCGGAGTGGGCGAATTCTGTGTCCTGTGTTCCTTGCTGTTCGCTGCCGATACGCCAAGTTGGTGATCCGCGGCGGTGTTCAGTGGAGCTAGCCTTGCGGCCGGATCTCGAGGATCGAGCTAGGCCGCCGTTAGAACCCTGGTCCCCACATTTTTGGCGCCCGAACGTGGGACTCGTTTTCAAGTGAATTCGAGGTTCGCTAGCTCCGAGGAACATGGCACAGGATTATGAGTTGGGAGATTTGATGCTGTTGGCCGACCTTTGTGATCATGCCCGGGAGGTCCCGCGATGCTCTGCATCAACAGCGCCCACCGCAGCCGCAGGAGCGGCTCGGGTCCCCCTTCTCCACGGCCCCTACGCAACCGCGAGTGCGGCTTGCGCACCAACGGAAATTTCGGAAAGTTCTGAATTCCGCGAGCGCTATACGTCAGGTGACGCCGCGCTTTCAACCACCATGCGCCGGGCCTACGCAGATGCTGCGGCTCGCGCGGCAACGAGAATTTCGGAAGGTTCCGAATTCCGCGAGCGCTATACGTCAGGTGACGCCGCGCTTTCAACCACCATGCGCCCGGCCTACGCAGATGCTGCGGCTTGCGCACCAACGAAAATTTCGGAAAGTTCCGAATTCCACGAGCGCTCTACGTCAGGTGACGCCGCGCTTTCAAACCCCATGCGCCGGGCCTACGCAGGTGCTGCGGCTCGCGCGGCAACGAAAATTTCGGAAAGTTCCGAATTCCCCGAGCGCTCTACGTCAGGTGACGCCGCGCTTTCAACCCCCATGCGCCGGGCCTACGCAGATGCTGCGGCTCGCGCGGCCAACGAGAATTTCGGGAAGTTCCGAATTCCACGAGCGCTCTACGTCAGGTGACGCCGCGCTTTCAACCACCATGCGCCGGGCCTACGCAAATGCTGAAGCCCCATGCGGCGCGCCTCTCGTGCAAGTGAGCACGCAGGCGCCCGTAAGCGAAGGAATGACTGTGGATGCAGCGTCCATCGCGAACGCTCTCGCAGGCGCCATGCAGCAAGTGCTGCAGGCGGCGCGCTCACCCGCTCCCAGGGTGCAGCTACCGATGCCGACGTATAGCGGTTATAGCGATCAAGTGAGCGCGAACGCTTTCCTGCTGGCTCTGAGCCGTTACGAGCAGGCGTCCGGCATCAGCGAGAGCGAGGTGCTGCACAGAGTTCTGCCCGCAGCCCTAGTCGACCATGCCGCCCGGTGGTATCGAGTGATAGGCCACACGGCGCGCACGATGGATGACTTCCGAACGATGTTCAGGGAGGAATTCCTGCCCGTCGACTACCTCCCGCGGATGCGTAGAGAGTTGGAAATGCGCACCCAAGCTCCGGACGAATCGATGATCGAGTATGTCCGTGCGATGCAGGAGCTTTACGAGTACGCCGACCCACATGCCCCGAACTCGGAGCGGGTCGATCGGGTCATCAGGCAATGCCACCCCCACCTTTGCCTTGTACTTGAGGAACTGCAGTTGCAGAGATCTCAACGAGCTGGCGGCCGAATCTCGTGTTGTGCAAGCAGCAATTGCGGCTGCACGCGCGTATCGGCCACCGCCGCCTCCGGTGGAAACACTGGAACCAAGCTGTGCTTGGCGCGGCGTTACGGGCAGCGAACGAGTCGAGGTCGGCTCTACGTTGATACCCAGCCAGCGAGAAACGCTCGGTCTCGGGGACCGAGCGCTGGACCCCTACTCGTATGGGTTGCGCAACGCGGAGGCGATACGGCCGGAGGTCCTGGCAGCCCCGCGCTTGGTGCACACAACAAACCGGTCAGGTGATCGGCCGGCGAACGCACGCCCAAGTGGGCTTCCCTACACGGGATCGGCGCTGCCGCAGTTGCTGGCACCCGCTCACAACTCTCCCCGGAGAACCGGATGCGGCCAGCTGGCCGCGGAGCGTACGAGCAGCCTCGATCGGCGCAGCAAGCAGCACGGAATTCTGTTCGCTGTTTCAGGTGTGGCCAAGTTGGTCACATGATTGCGAATCTGCCCAGGTGGGACAGGGAAACGCAGCGGGCCGCCGGTGAAGTCGCCGGCGGCTGATCAACGCGCCCGAGAGGAAAACATCACCGCGCCCGCCGCATTCAGAGTCGGAGTTCCGACCAGCGCGCCTGCGCCCTTTCTCGACCTCGCAATTGCGGGGCGGAGTTTTAAGGCATTGCTGGACACCGGGGCAAGCACTTCACTCGTAGGGGACGAGGTCGTTTCCCATCTCGAGCGCAAAGCTATTCGGCTGCGCGCGCGGAAGTTGCCGCTCCAGCTTGCGTGTGGTGATGTTACGTCACGCGGTGACGTACGCCTCGTCGTGCGTTGGAGTCAGCGTGTACGGCGAATGCGTTTCGTCCACTTGCCCGGACTGACGGTCCCAGTCATTCTGGGGAGAGACTTTATGTCCAAGGTTGGACTGGTCGTGGACATCGGCAACGGAGGCTATCGGGAGGGCCCGTTTACGCCGCTAAAGCCGTTCGCCGAACCGCCGCCTGCAGCGAGGTCGCTGTGTAGGCTGCCGCCGAAACGTCCCGCGCGCCGAGGGAAGCAAAAGCTTCAGGCGCAGCCGATAGCCGGCGCGCGCGGCACCCTCCGAGCTCGGGTGTTGCCGCTCCCGGCGCGGTTGATTTCTCCTGCGCCGCCAGCCCTCCAGCCCGAAATCAGAGCGAGGAGTTAGGCGCGCTCCTAGCAGGTGCTAGTGAGCTGACAGCGGCGCAGCGTTATCGCGTCGTGGACGTCGGCAACGGAGGCTATCGGGAGGGCCCGTTTATGCCGCTAAAACCGTTTTCCCAGCCGCCGCCCGCAGAGAAGTCACTGCATGGGCGCGCCGCCGAAACGTCTCTCGCGCCGCGGGAAGCAGAAGCTTCAGGCGCTGCCGGTAGCCGGCGCGCGCAGCAACCTCCGGGCTCGGTCGTTGCTGCTGCCGCGGCTGATTTCTTCTGCGCTGCGCGCCTTCCACCCCGAGGTCAGGGCGAGGAATTGAGGCGCGCTCCTAGCAAGTGCTAGCGAGCTGACAGCAGCGCAGCGTGACCGCGTCTTGTCGTTGTTAGGTGACTTCGGCGAGATATTCACTGAGCAAGCAGGTTGCACAAGGTTGGTGCAGCACTGCATAGACACCGGCGATGCTCAACCATGGAAATGCAATCCCCGGCCTGTCAGCCCCGCCAAGAGGCAGGCAACTGACGAGGCGCTGGAGGAACTGCTGAAAGCAGGCATTATCCGCCGCTCGACGAGCCCTTGGGGGTTTCCAGTGGTGCTCGTTCGAAAGAAGGACGGTAGCTGGCGTTAGTGCGTCGACTATCGGCGGCTGAATGCGGTCACGAAAAAGGATGCGTACCCCTTCCCGAGCGTTGACGAAATCGTCGCAAATCTCGGTGGCGCAAAATACTTCTCCATTTTGGACGCCAGCAAGGGGTACCTTCAGGTCGAGATGCGTCCCGGCGATGAATGCAAGACAGCGTTCACTTGCCATCGGGGGCTGTACGAGTTCGTACGTATGCCTTTCGGTTTGTGCGGAAGTCCGAGCACATTCCAACGCCTGATCGACCGGGTGCTCGGTGAGGCAAAGTGGCAGGCATGCCCTCGCCTATTTGGACGACATTGTCGTCTACTCCCGCACCTTCGAGGAGCACCTCTGCCACCTGAGAGACGTCCTGGGACGACTCAGGGGCGGCTGGCATAACCATCAATCCTGCCAAGGCGCAAATATGCAGCGCTCAAGTGAGCCTGCTCGGCTATCGGATCGAACGCGGACAGGTGTCCCCCGATCCCGAGAAACTCCGGGCGATCTTGGAGTTTCCCACGCCGAAGGATGTCGCCGGAGTTCGGCGCTTCCTAGGGATGATCGGCTACTACCGCCAGTTTATCCCCGCTTGCGTGCGCCTGCAAGCACCCTTGACAAAGTTGTTGAGGAAATCCGCCCCTTGGGAGTGGGGAGAGGAGCAGGAGAGCAGCCTACGCCAACTGGCGAAAGCTGTCGCAGACACTGCATCGCTGAAACTGCCGGATCTGAACAGGCCATTCGTGATCCAAACAGACGCGAGTGACCTCGGCGTAGGGGCAGTGCTCCTCCAGGTGGATGGAGAACAACTGCGACCCGTGGCTTTTGCGAGCCGTGCGCTGACACCGGCAGAGCGAAACTACTCGGTCACCGAGAAGGAGTGTCTGGCCATAATCTACGCACTTCGAAAGTTCGAGATGTACGTAGAGGGGGTCAAATTCACGATCGAGACTGATCACATGGCCCTCACATGGCTTTCCCGCCTCCGTGAGCCCAGCGGGAGGCTCGCGCGATGGGCCCTGACATTGCAACGCTTCGAATTCGAAGTTCGCTAACCGCAAAGGTGCCACGAATGTGGTCGCGGACGCGCTGTCACGGGCGCCGGTGGACGACACCCAACCGGCCGAGAGGCCGAGGAGGACGCTGTAGGTCAGCGACCCTTCTCGGCGCGGGGAGAGCGCGGAACGCGGGAGGACCCAAGTTTCGGAAGCTCAGAGCACGTGCATCTCGTCGGGGGAGGAGTTCCGCTCGAGTTGCGTTCAGTCGGGAAGAGCTAGTCGAGGCTCAGCAGGAGGACTTGTTTTGTCGGGAGGTGATCGCCAGTCTTAATGAAGAGACGGGACCCTCAGGCAAATCGAACACCGGTGAATGACGGGCGCCGGGAAGCTGCTGGTATTGCGGCTGGCGCGGGCTCTAATGCAGCTGGTATTGCTGCGAGTGAGCTGGAAAGTTACCTGCTTGATGCCGATGGAGCTCTGCTGAAATACGTTGCCCGGCAAAAATGACTCAAGTGAGTGTTTTAAGCCGTTATCCCGAGCAAGCTGAGGTGTGCTGCATTGCAGCACTACCACGACGCAGACGGCCACGGTAGCGCGCCAAAGACATGGCGAGAAGCTTTGTCGGTATGCTACCTGGCCCGGCATGAAGGCACAAGTATGTAGGTACGTACGCACATGCCACGTCTGCCAAGAGCGCAAACCGCGAGGCGGTAAGGCGCCAGGCTTGCTTCAGCCTATCGTGAGCACAAAGCCATGGGAGGTCCTGGCGTGCGATCTGATGGGCCCGCTGCCGCGCAGCAAGAGAGGGTACAAAGTTTGTACTCGTGGTGACATGCCACTTCAGTGGGATCGCTGAACTCTATCCGCTGCGCAAAGCGACAGCACAGGAGGTCCTGCAAAAGCTGTCTGAGGTGTTTTGTCGCTACGGATTTCCGGAGCGGCTGATTACCGACAACGCCACGTATTTCACATCAAGGTTGTTTCGTGAAGCGTGCGCGGCCATGGGTGTCAGGCAGCAAACAACATCGTGCTATCACCCCCAGTCTAACGTGACGGAGCGCCGAAATCGAGACATAAAGCCACTGCTTGGGGCATATGCCCGGCGGGCAACAAGACTGGGATGAGCACTTGAGCTCGATCTCCTTCGCTCTGCGCACAAGCGTGAATCGGTGCACGGGCTTCACGCCCGCATTCCTGATGTTCGGCAGGGAGCTGAACACACCGACGGGACACGGTTCTGGCCAGGAGGTCGACCGCAGTCCCCGCGAAAGCAGCAGATGCGGCTTACGCGCGGCGCTTGCGCGAGCGTTTGGGCAGAAGCCATCAAGGAGGCGAACCGCAGCCGCGGTAAGGCCAGGGTCGACCAAAAAGGCGGCCTACGACCGAGCTCATCGAGACGTGGCGTACCAAGTGGGCGACACTGTTTTGAAAAACGTACCACGCGCTGAGCGATGCCAGCGCAGGGGTTCGCGGCCGGTCTCGCACCCAGTGGGTAGGGACCGTTCGTATGCGCCGAGAAGATCTCGCGGCTGAATTACAAGCTGAAAGACCCTAGGTCAGGTCGAATAAGCGCCCCCATTCACGTGGGCGAGCTGAAGCAGTACTTTCCAAGAGGAGAAACTGCCGACGCTCCCACTTCGGACTCGCGAGGTCGCGAGCTAGAGGGAGGTGCGGAAGGAAGGTTCCCGACGCACCGCTACAACACCCGCAACCGGCGAGATCGCTGACCGGGTCACCGCCCTCCAGCGCGCAAAGTTGCGCACAGGAGGGGTTGCCAGAGGAAGCTCCTCGAGGCGCGCCAACGAAACGCGCAGCCTACGCCGTGAGGTCCGGCAATGGGTTGCGCGGGGTGACTCCAGAGGGCGCCAGCCGGCAGGAGAAAGTTCCCGTGGTCCCGGCAGGGGTGACGGCTTCCCGGAACGTCCCAACCGGTTCGCGACCGGGCACGACTCTCCCGATCCGGTCACTCCGCAGCCCCGCGCCGACGAGTGAGGATTGAGAGATGGCTCCCCCTGCAAACAGCCCCCGCGAGTCCCGCGCCTTGGGCCAGCTCCAGCACCGCCGGCCGCGTCCGCACATCCTGCGGACGGCCCGCACCCACCCAACGGCCGGCGACTACGTCCACATCGCCCAGCGAGCAGGGGCCAAGTCGACGCCGCAAGGAGCGGCGGCACCGCTCGTGCGACCGGCGGCCACGGAGCCCCCCCGGGCGGAGACACCGTCCCGGCCGAAGAAGCTCCGAAAAGTGGCCACATGGACGTCCAGGAGGGAACGCGCCGCCGCGCTGCTATTTTTCCGCGGCGGCGTGGAGCCACCACCAGTTGCTGATCGAAAAGGAGCTGGCGCCCGAGCGGGTGCCCTGGTTCTTCCGCGGGCGCACGATCAGTGAGCAGCTCGCCCGGTTCCCGGACGGCGTTGCGGGCGGAGCCTGGCGCCACTACTGCGGGACCTGCGGGCTGCTGGTCGTGGCCAAGGAGTACCACGAGGCATCCGCGCGGCACCGTGCCGCCGCAACAGCCAAGGGGCCGGCATCGTCGAGCTCCAAGGCGGCGGCCCGCGTCGACATCGGGGCCGTCCGGGCCCAAATGCGGGCCGATCCGGCCTTCGCGGCCGCCATTTTGCCTCGGCGGCGGCGGAGGTCAGCCGGCCCGCCAACGTGGCATCGGCGGCACCCCTGGTCGAGCTCCAGGGCCCAGGAGGGAGCAGCTTTCCCGCCGGTCGGCGCTGCGGACGGAGGCGCTTCCGGGGGCCGACAGCCCTGCCCACGCGCTCCTGCAGCCGAGGCGGCTGCGTTCATGGGGCCTTCGGAGGGAAGCCTCGCCTCGCGTTCTCGGCCGCGGCGGCGGATCCGGCGGCAGACCCCCATGGAGCGGCATGGGGACCAGGGCCGACCAGGGACCTGATGAAGCTGCTCGACGAATTCTCCAGGCGCTGAACGGTGAGGTCACCGTTCGCCGGAGCCCTCGAGGTCGAGCGGCTTCGGTCAAAGGGGGGAGGGATGTGGGAATTGCGGAGCTCCGCCATCTTGCCTATCCCTCTCGGCCCGCCGCGGAGGCGAGAGGGGTGGTACCTCTCTCTCCGCGGTCGCGCGCTTCCCCCTCCGGGAGGATACCCGTGAGAGCGGGGGGCGCGGCCGACCCCCTCACGTGACAGGTTTGCCCGGAAGCTCCGGCGGCCTGGTCCGAGGCGGGCGACGGAGGTAGGGCCTCTTTGGACACGAACCATCGTCGGGAGCGGCCGTAAGTACGACTCGCTCCTTTTTGGCCTTCCTTTGTCCGCCCTCGCGCCTGTCTCTCCCGCCCGGCTAAGGTGGTCGGCGGTGTAGAACGACGCGCCCGACGTCTCCTTTATTGCATTGCAATAAACGTCGGAGTGGGCGAATTCTGTGTCCTGTGTTCCTTGCTGTTCGCTGCCGATACGCCAAGTTGGTGATCCGCGGCGGTGTTCAGTGGAGCTAGCCTTGCGGCCGGATCTCGAGGATCGAGCTAGGCCGCCGTTAGAACCCTGGTCCCCACAATTTACAAGGCCTATTCACACCCGCTGTGGTGGCTCAGTGGCTAAGGCGTTGTGCTGCTGGGCACGAGGATGCTGGTTCGATTCCCGGCCGCGGCGGCCGCTTTTCTGATGGAGGCGAAAAGCAAAAACGCCCGTCCGTACGAGATTTTGGCGCACGTTAAAGATCCCGAGGTGGTCTAAATTAATCCGGAGCCCTCCACTACGGCGCGCCTCATCGCCTGCGTTGCATCGCCGCGTTAAACTCTACAATCCATCAACCAACAAGGCGTATTTACAGAACAGAAGGCCCCGCGCAGACCAAGAAGACCAGAGCTTCGTCTACTTCCTTTTCAATACATGTACACCTTAGAGTCGATCTGAGCGCGCCCAGCGTCTTGTTTTGGCTACAATTAAGCCCATGTCTGAGCAGGCTAGGCACTGGCGTTCGTGTCTCCTTCCTCTGTGGCTGACGCACCATACCAATACTGTTGTACTTTATATGGCTAATACAAAACAAAATAACGCGAAACTGCGGTGTCGCAGTTTCGCGTTGCATGCACAGGGCAACTCTGGCTTTCACTGTAGTTCGTTGCAAATCTACCAGATCATCCAATGGGTGTTAATTCGATCGCCGCATTGATAAGAAGTAGGTCTCACATTTTTGTTTTCCGCTTCAATAGCGCAGAATTTGTGGTGCAAACGTGACAGGGATGTAAAAAACACATAAAACTACCAATTCCTATTCATTTTTCCAGTATTACTGTTTTTTAAAATAAATTTAACTTTATGATGCTTACTGAAAATAGTTAAAAGCGTGTTTTTGTGTATATTTGAAAACCTGCATTTTACTTGCAAATCGCTGTTTCCCGGCAACAAGTGTGTTTCTCGATGACGCGAAGCACCTTCTGCTGCTCTGTGTTGTCGCTCTTTCTTGCGCTCGGTGCAGATGGCAGACAAGAACAGGCTTTTGACGGACTTCCCCTGCGGGTCGTGAGGGGGAGCAAGCCCCCACCCACCGCGCGCACCCGCATGAAGCACGCCTTGCAAAACGAGGGGAGGGGTGGTGGGCAACAATAGGACTGGTCATGAATAGGACCGGTTGTTGACGGAGGTATTCGGGTCCTTCAATGTCTCTGATTGAACTGAGGGAACAAAGGCAACTGAGGGGAAAGTCGCCTTCCCTGGGAAATGTTTAGCGCGGACTCGCAGCGGCCAAAAACCACAAGTGGTGCCCGATTGGGGCTGTAATTTATCCTCGTCAACATGCTGGCGGCTGGGCTCATAACACAAAATAAACACGCGTGCATACACACTTACAACCGTTGTCTCAGCACATCTCCGGCGTCAAACTGCAGTCAAGCACTGAAACAATGCGGCGGCTGCGATTTTTAAAAGCATTGGCGTAGCCAGGATTTTATACCGTGGGGGGGGAGGGGGGAGGTGTTAGCCTCCCTTCCCGCCCTCACCCGTAAAGCTTACCCCCTAAACTGCCTTTCTGTCTCTTCGTCACGATGTCTGCTAAGAACAGACAGTTGGTTTCATTCGCCTAGAGCGTCCTTTTTCTTTATTTCAAGCCTAATTCGAGATATCAACCAATTTAACAATGTAACCATCGGGGACCTTATTTCAGTTCATAACATATAAGTTACGCCAGGGCTCGCGAGTTGAAGAAGTGGAAGGGGTTCGGAAATGAAATGAGAAGCGCGGCACATTTACGCATTCGGAATAATTTCAAACAGCTGCCTCTCGCTGCATGCATATTGACTAGAGCTCTGATCTTTCTAATGTCAGGGGCCCAAACAGACATCTGTCCTCCTTAATTGTCTCTCCAGTCATCGACCAAGGCTTGTGACACTTCATCGAACCTAGTTTCCATGGCGCAACGCATGCTTTAGGAGCTGTGACAGGAGATAACGGAGGTTGCGTGAAGGCTGTGGAAATAATTAAAACGAAAAGCTGAGAGAGGCACGCGTCGATCGCGTGAAAGAAGATAAAAAGGTGGCCTCTTTGGTACAAAAAAATATATACGTGACTGGCTGAACGAGCATGTGGCTTCCAGTGGTCTGCCAGCTTAAGACTGGTAATATGCTATTAGAAATTGTTGGCCCAAGCTGCCAGAGCTACTCAAAAGAGCCAGAAGTTGGCCGCGGAAGACACGCCAGACATAGCAGAATCGGTGGCGACACGCCGACGGCACGAGATGCAAAGTTCCATATATGTGAAATAAGGAAACAACCCGAAATATCCTTCCTTTTAGTATGTCAAAATGGTGAAGAGGGAGCCAGAAGAACCGAGCGGTACGCGCTGGAGCCTGGAAGCGTTATCTTGCGAGTGCGATTCACGTTTACACGAAATACCCGTCCTAGATGACACCCCCCGCCCTACTTCCCTCACGAGAAATTTCGAGGGGAGGGCGTGTTTTGACCACCTGTGCCCCTGAGGCCTTTGGTAAAAGCCAGTTGTCGTATTGAGCAATTAGTTTGAACATTTCTTTAATTCTTCAAGAATAACATTACTCTGCGGTTGTAACTTAAATGTTATGCTTATGTTCAGATTTATTATGTTACCTGACAGTGTTACCTCGAGCATTTTAATAACGTCAAATTTCTAAAGTTAATTCAACGTTATGCCTTGAACATTGTAATAATGTTGCAATAAAGGTGTTACGTATAACGTTGCTGTGCGGTTGCTTCCTAACATTATAATAATGTTTACATTTTTACATCCCATTAATGTTATGCCGTGAACATGCTCTGAACGTTATTATAATGTTTGAATTTTTACATTACAATAATGTTGAGTCCTGAGCATTGTAATAACGTTACCATTTCTAACATTGGTCATAAGTTGTTTCCTGAACAACATGCCCTGAACGTTGTTATAATGTTTGTATATTTACATTACTTTAATGTTGAGTCATAAGCATTGTAATAACATTAGCATTTCTAACATTGGTTTTAAGTTGTTTCCTAAACGTTAAATAAACGTTGGGAACAAAACGTTAACATACATGTTTGTTTTCAACGTAAAATAACGTTTCTAAAATAACATAAACATTGAATGTTTTTTCTAAACGTTACATAAACATTGCCACGTAACATTTAACGTTATTTAAACTTTCGCAACTTCCAGATAACGTTATTCTAATGTTCTGTGCTACTTGGGAATACGTGTCTGGTGCGATGACCACTACGCTACCGGCGGGGATTTCCCCTCCACTTTCTTCCAATTCCTTCCACTTTCTTCCCCTCCACCTCGGGTTCAACACTGGTCGACCACTCTCGACATGTCGTAGACACTCGCGTCACGGCCCGGGGATTAAAAAAGATGGTCCCCTTCACCCCGAGTAGTCCGAGAGTCGGTGGCTACCACCCCCAAGCGCTGGAAACAAAATTACCCCAGAAAGTGGAAAGGAAAATAGCCCCGCCGTAGTATGCAGAAAATGCAGAAAGTGCAGGCCAAATCGAAGAGAAGCAGACGATGCAGCACAGCAAGCGGCGCTGGCCGGCAGCCGTATTGGCCGTATCCAATCCAAACCAAGGCGCATCCACATCTGTACGTAATGAGAAGCACCATGGACAGGAGCACCATGGATCCTCCTTGAGAAGCACTCTGGTACGCTGTCACAGTAATCCTGGGTATTCTTTTTCTTCATGGTGGATAACATAGGAGCAGCATACAACCAAACCGGTTTGTCGGAATGTTCTTTAATTAGGTCAAACTCTGCACTCCAGCTGCGCTTCATCTCTCGAAGCCAGTGATTGTGTTGACCACCATAATGCTGCGAGCTGCTGACATTGGGAACCAAAGACGCCGGGAGTTGCGGCGCGCAAAAGCATACGCCAAGACTCAACTGAATATAATTCAAGCGTCCTCTTTAGTGTACAGATCAGTCGTCACACATGCAAGCAGCAATGACCAATTTTCACCGCAACCTGGGCCGTCTGCTGCCGACTGTCTATCGCCGGACCCCTTTTGTGCGACCATTACAGTGAGTTTCCATGCACTGAGGATCTACCCGACACTGATGAGGAGTTACCATCTGAGGACGAAAGCTCTGATCAAAGCGACAGTAATGTTTCTGATGACAGCGATAGCTGCAGCTACGCTGGCCAGCTTTGCGATTGGGCAGGAAAGCACAACATTGCACACGCCGCCCTGAAGGATTTGCTTTCAATCCTTCAGAAGCAAGTGCCGGATCTGCCCAAAGACGCCAGAACGCTCCTCGCGACACCGAGAGGATGCCCAATTCGGCAGCTGTCTCATGCCGAGTATGTGCATTTTGGACTGAAGCCTGGACTGGAGAAGTGCCTATCGTCAGGGCTGCGCATACCTGATGCAGAAACTCTCCACATGACGATAAATCTGGACTGGTTGCCTCTTTTTAACAACACGGCCTATCAGGTGTGGCCAATACCGGTAATGGTGTCGGAAACAAATGACCGTGGCCCATTCCCAGTCGGCATTTTCAGATTTGCGAAAAAGCCCACTATCATTGATGAATGTGTTGAGGCGTTCATTCAGGAACTGTGCAATACCTAGAAGGAAGGCATTGAATGCCTTGGGAAGAAGTGGCATGTCGCCGTACGAGCCGTGGTGTGTGACTACCCCGCAAGAACTCTTGCAAAGAGCTCGAAAGGCCACCAGGCGTACTGCGGGTGCGACAAGTGTACACAGCTGGGTTTTCATTGAGGACGGATGACTTTCCCGGACACAAAAGCTGCTCTTAGAACTGATGCTTCATTCGCAGCTCAGTGTCAGGAAGAGCATCACACAGGAACATCTCCCTTTTGTCGGCTTGGAATCAGGATAGTGACACAGTTTCCAATTGATTATATGCATCTCGTCCTGCTTGGTGTTGTGAGAAAGTTTACAAAATACTGGGTTCACGGTCCGTTCTCAGTGCGGTGCTCAGCCGAACATTTGAAAGCCATAAATGCCAGAATTGCTCTGGTGCGCAAATGTACCCCCTGCGACTTCAGCAGGAAGCTTCGAGGCTTGAGCGACCGGGAAAGATGGAAAGCGACAGAAGCAAGGCAGTTCCTCCTCTACGTCTGCCCTGTAGTGCTGAAAGGAATTTTGAAGGAAGCAGCCTACCAGCACTTCATGACGCTCCATGTTGCTATCCGTATCCTGTGCTCAAAAGATTGCACTCCAGAGTTGGTGAATTACGCCGAAGAACTCTTGGCATACTTTGTTGCGCATGCAGGGGCAAATACTCTGTATGGGAATACTGTCTATGTGTATAACGTACACGGACTAATTCACTTGCCACAGGAGGTGCGAACCTTCGGACCACTGGATTGTTTTTCATGCTTTCCGTTTGAAAACTATCTGGGATGCCTCAAAAGGAAAGTCCGCTCAGGGTACAAGGCTTTGGCTCGGATCTATAGGTGGCTGAAGGAAAAAGTGGCCAGCTCGAAATGGGAACCAGAAGACGCTGATGGAGTCGTCAGTCGGGAACATACAAATGGCCCCATTTCATCAGCTTTTGTAAACGCCAGGCAGTTCAATGAGGTTGTTTGCCTTGGGCGAATCTTGAAAGTAAGTGAAGGGAACAACTGCATTCTTTTGAAAAACAACCAAGTAGGCGTCATAAGCAACATCTTGAGCTGCGACAGAGAAGTAAGCATTGTTGCGAGACTTTTCCGCACTGTGGGGGATCTGTACACGCACCCCTGCAGGTCCACCTTTCTCGACGTCATGATGGTGGACAACCTCTCTTCCCGTCATTACGTTTTCCGGCTTGAGGACGTCAAGGCCAAGGGTTTCTTGTACCCAAGCAATGGCGCGTATGCTTGTTTGCCCATCCTGCATTCACAAGACCAGTGAGCAACGCAAAACACACTGCTACACATAACGTCTACTTCTTTTGGAAAATACCTGTGTCACTACAACGTGCCCACCGGCATTACGTTTGCATTGCTCTAAACTTGTACTGTTGGTGTGATGTGAGACTGTGATGGACTCGTTTGGCCTTGTGGGTGTACGACGCGTAAGAACGGTACTCGAGAGGGTAAGAGAAAAGAAAGTATATTAACAGCGCCACCAGAAAACGAGACAGCGGAAAAGCTGGTACAATTGCGAAGCACAACAGCAACAAGACACTAGTCCGATACCCCTAACCAGCGTTCAATAGGGGGAAAAAAACGTTCTCACAGCCGCCTCGACGGTGGATGTTCGGCAACGTCGATGGCGGGTCGTCGCCGGTCCGAGACACGGTCGAGCGCTGGCCGTCTGTCGCCAGCTCTGCCCGAGTGAGACGGAAGAAGATGCACCACGTCCTACGTGGCGGGTGCAGCGCTGGTTCCGCCCTGGGCCGTGATCCCGAGCCTCGGCCAGTCGCACGTTCACGCCCCGGTCGTCTGCGGGTCCCACACGGGTTGGCGGGCCCCGACTCACACGCCTCGAACTACTCGAACGGGATCACAGGAACTGCGGGTCCGCCCCGGTCCTTGCCCGCTCGTCAGCTCCGAGTCTCCGCTGCCGCCCGAACCGCGTTCCACCTCCAGCCCTCTTCTTCCTTCTTCACGTCTTCGTGCGCCAGCGCGTGGTCCACTTTTTCCAACAATGATGGCCAATCCTCACAATCACCCCCCACTTCAAGAGGTTGTTGCGCTCAAACAACCTGCTCATGCTGTTCGGAGGTTGTCCGTGGGCCTTGATGCGGAGCGTTCAATGTCTTTGACAGCGCGCACACACACAAGCGCGAGGATAGTTCAAATTAACGGGTGTAAAAAAAAAACACACCCGTTGATAAAGCGAAGGCAGAGATAAATTTCAAGCAAAAATCACACATCACTGCGACCACAGCAAAAAATGCACTATGGTAGTGTTGCGGAAAAACAAAGTCAAGGGCAGTACACGCCACTAGAATGTAAACCAACGTTGAGCAGACAGTCTCATGCGATGACCGGCGCCCGCTGGCATATCCAACGAGATGGGCAATTCTTTTCTGCCACTGCAGGAGTACCCTGCCGATCAGTGCGGTAAAAGGGCCAGTTCGAAGGATAGAAGCTTTGCCGGTTCACGACATACGTTCGGTGAAAAGAAGGTTCATATGGCTGTTGCCATCCCGCATCCTCTGTTTGGAGTGCTATAGAAGCTTGTCGACGTGTTTGTTCAGCCGGAATTCGGGGTTCATACTTTTTCAACATATTTATGTGGAACAAGCTGGTTCGCGTTCCCAGGTCAATGACGTAGTCGACATCATTTCTTCTTTCCAGCACAGTGAAGGGCCCCTTCCATGTCAGAATGAGCTTGTTCGTGTCGGACGGGAGAAGAAGCAATACTTGGTCTCCAGGGCTGAGTTGACGCCTTTTCGCCCTTCTGTCGTAGTAGCGTTTCTGCACTACCTTGGCGTTGCTAAGCTGTTCGTGTGCAATGCGACAGGTGTCTTCCAGGCGTCGTCTCAGATCGACAACATAACCGTACGATGTCTTCGTGTCCTGATCGATCCCTTCTCCTGTCCATAACTTCTTCAAGATGGCCATAGGGCCCCTGACGTAGCGGCCATAGATCAGGTCGAAGGGCGAGAAACCCAGGCTGGCTTGAGGCACTTCGCGGTGAGCGAATAGTAGCGGTGCCAGGTACCTATCCCAGTTTTTAGGGCTCTCCTGGCACATGCGGCGAACCATTTGCTTCAGCGTGCCGTTGAACCGCTCGACAAGCCTGTTGGCCATGGGATGATATGGTGTCGTGGGCAACTGTGCAAACGAGAGGAGCCTGCTCAGCTCCTTCATCAGGCCTGATGTAAATGACTTTCCACGGTCGCTAACAATTTCTCGTGGAAAACCAACGCGGGAAAACATTTTCATCAACCCTTCGGCAACCTTCTCCGTCTCAATACTCGGTAGGGCAACTGCGTCTGGATAACGTGTTGCAAAGTCTACCATTGTGAGGACGTACCGATTCCCCTTCTGAGAGGGTGGGCAGAGAGGACCGATAATATCGATCGCCACTCGCTGAAACGGGGTCTCGATGACTGGCATACTTCCAAGAGGTACGCGCCCCATCAGATGTTTCGGTACCGTTCTCTGGCACACATCACACGATCTTACAAAGCGCGTGGTATCGGATCGCACGCCTGGCCAATAAAACTCCTCCAGCACCCTATCCGTTGTCCTTTTGATGCCTTGGTGGCCGGAGAGAACCCCTTCATGGGCCATTTTTAGAACAAAGTCCCGGAGACCGCTAGGAACGACTAGTTGTTCCATCTCCTTCTTCGATGTGAGCCGACATCGGCGGAAAAGAATTCCGTGC